>APFE031379455.1:2341-28988 GCA_000404065.3 Pinus taeda | reverse complement strand
AATAAATATTTAAGATTTTAATTAAATAAAAATTTATGAATTAAATTATCAATTAAATAAAACCTAAAGTAATAGATCAATTAAGCAATTAATCTATTGAGGATTGATTTAATATAAAAAATAAATAATGATAAATATTAATATAAATATAAGTATTTATTAAAAGAATGATAAAAAATTAAAGAATAATCATGTGTTGGCCCTTATATTAGGGTTCTTTGGTTTATTTATTCCCAGGCGCTTAGCTCTTTCTCTCAAATAATAATTCATCCCTATCTTTCTGATTTGTCCTGATGATGGACCCCCTTTGGGGTTTGAAACGTCGGCAGAATGAAGTTGAAACTGTGGACAGTCCGGAACATGAAGCTACAAAAAACTTCCACAGAAGCTTGAAATCCAACATCAATCAACTGCTTGTAGTCCTGAAATGGCATGGTGACCCTTTGTGCTAGTGTTTTAATCTGAAACTGCAGCCATTGTTCTTTGAGGTAAAGAGCAAAGGATTTAGCTAGAATCCTACACTGGATGGCCTCCAAGGAGAGGCTGGCCATACATTCTAGTTGATTCTCCCTTTCTTGCAATTGTCCCCTTAGCCATACATTTTCCCTCTCAAGTTGATCTCTCATTGTTGCTTCTCTGTCCCTTAAGCCACTTAGCTCTTTGCCCATTTCTTTGAGATTCTCTTCCATGTGCCCAATGTCTTCCACCCCTTGATCCAGGTGGCTTCAGGGACACACACAGGACAAATAGGGCTTATGAAAGCTCAAAAATCAAAATGATCAGAATGATTTCGAACTATGACTAGAGCATAGATCCCATTGTCCTAATTGCGGTGGTGTGAACGATTCATCAAACTGAGTATGTGTGCAAAAGTTAGAAGCAGTCAAAGTTCGGTTGAATTTTGTTAACTGGGCAGGCTTAAGGAGGTAGTAATTTGGACAAAATCTGGCCACTGGATTCTAGCCAACCTGGGCTGGATTCTGGGCAAAGTTGTGGCCTATTTAATTTGTCTTCTTTGGTCATTTTTCGAATTTTCAAAAATGACTAATTTTGTTTTAAATGAAACAAATATATATTTATATACTATATATATAATTAATATATATAATTAATTAATTGTATATAATATATATAGATATAATATATATAATATATATTAATTTGTTTGGGGTGGCGTGCCACCAACCCTGCCACCCCTCATATCCCATGTATTAATATAAAAAATATATATTAATGGAGTGAACAACCATGACCCCACCGCCCCCAGAACCGCCCAACCATCAAACAAACACAACTTGGGGTGGACGGCCATGACACCGCCACCCTGGGAACCACGCAACGGGAACACTCCATTAGTGGGGGGTGCGGGCTGTCAACCCCGCTGCCCTCCACCTCGCTCACATAAAACAAAGAGCCAGTGGATTTGGGGAAAAGTGGGCCATCGGGACCAGCAGACCCACCTCCCAAAAATGAATTATGACATTAATCATAGGTTAAACGGGGAGGGGTCGGATTTGATCCCCTGATCCCTCTTGAACAAATTTCCAAATCAACCACTGAGCCAACCGAACCACATGGTAAAGTCCACTAGAAAATTTTATATTAATCTTCATTTTGTTAGTGCACCGGGGATGGAGGAACTAGGAGCGGGCACGAAATTCGAGGCAATATTTTTTAATGTAGGTGGAACCATCACTAAGCAAAATTTCCAAGAGGGTGAAATTTTTGAAGTGTCCAAATTGGACAAATTTTATGTCAATCTTACACCTCTCAGCGACATGAACTCGATGGCACAATCAGTTTCTTGATATGAGCAGCCGATTTGCAGAGGACCCAGAGGAGGGAATCTGTAAGGAATCTAGGGGGAATCTAAAAGATTCCTTAAGCCCCGGATTCTCACTTTATCAGAATTTAGAAATTTGACAATCGATTTTGCCACAAATATGATGGTGCATTCAAATTTTCCATTTTCTCATTTCATTTTTGGGCCACTTTTTTAAGTGGAGTGCAGTTGTCAGCATTCAACGTGCGAGCAATCATTCCATGAGATTTGACGCCGTGAGATTGATGTTGTCAACAGCTTCAGTAGCTTGACATCCCCTTTTCATATGGCCCCAGGATGTGAGCTATATGCAGTGTGTTCATGTACTTCTTTTGCTATGCATTGTGTTGCACAAATCCCTGTTTGATGTTGATGTGGGATCTTGTTTCTTACTCATTTTCATTATTCCTACTTGATGTGATACGGAATCATCTGTGTGACGTACTTGTTGTCATGATTTGTCATGTTGTGTTTTGAGATCCCTATGTTGTCTATTGATGGGATGCTCATGTTGTCATCATGCATGTTTGCATTGAGATCCCTTTTATGCCATGTTGGCGGGATGCTCATCATGCATGAGTTTATGTCATACTGATAGGAATCCTTTTTTTGACTTAGAGTTCCTGTAGTGGAACATCTCTTGCAGCCACTCGTGCATGAGGGCATTTTCCTTGTATGATAGCGACATCACCTCTTATGTACATCATCACTATTGACAACACTTAATGTAGCGGCCTACACCATCTTGACATCGGGGCCTGGAGACATAGTCCCTCATGGACGAACTCCGTTATCAATGTTTTGAGTTTTATGTTGCTAATGATTGTCATGTTCATTCTTCTTACAACATGCATATGTATTCATTTATGTTCTTTTAAAAATGAAATTTAACACATCACGAAAATAAAAGGTCTTGGAAGGGTCCTTTGTCACACCCAAACCTAGATCAAGTGGTATCAGAGTGGTCTTTGCATGGATGTGAATTGTAAGCGTGAACAATGGAATGTGCAGCAACAAAGGATGAAAAAGCGATGTAGGAGACCATGCTCAAAATTTCCAAAAGGGTGGAAAAGATGTATGAAACTCTACATAAAGAGACAGAGGAAAAGGAGCGATTGCAGCTTCAGTTACAAGCCACAGAAGAGGCCCTGGAACAACTGAAGCACAACAAACATAATCTTCAAACAGAGAATGTTGAATTGAAAATGCGTCTACATGAAGAGAAAGAGGAGAAACATAGTTTGCTACGACAACTACAAGCAAAGGACGAGGCCTTGGAAAAGCTAAAATGTGACCCATGTGAGGTAAAAAGTAGTTCTCCAAATTCATGTATGTTTCCTGATGATGATTTCCTTGTTTTTGAAAATCATACCACAGGAATTGGCTCCAAACTATTGAAGAGAATGGGGTATGAAGGAAAAGGATTGGGCGTTAACGGCCAATGCATTATCAACCCCATCAAAGTAGAAGAATTACCCCGTTAGGAAGGACTTGGGTAGGTGAGAAAAGAAGTTGGGGAATGCGTCGAGACAGCAAGTGAACCACCAAAAATAGATGATGAGAATCCCTCATCAGTTCTTTCCAAATTGATAGAGGAGGTAAAATATGTTGATTTCCTTTCGGTTTCATCTTCACATAATATCATTTCTGTTGGAGATGTGGAGATCCCAATTATAGGGACAAACATGAGGTTCCTTACAAGGATGAGGCACGAGGAGGAAGAAAAACTTGGTGTTAATAACCAAGGCATAACCTAACCATTGGAGGTTGTGCAGAGACCTCAATTTTCAGGCTTGAGATACACCGAGGGAGAATTCTTGAAGGTGTCAGATTCTTCTGAGACATCATCAAAATTGTCAAGGAAAGAGAATGATGGGAACACATCCCCATCATCCCATGGCAGTTTCCATTGCAAGGAAAGAATTGAGGCAAGCTCTCAACGCCATACTTACACTAGGGATGGCAAGGAAAGGTACAACCAGTTTCGATTTTCGAATGTTCATTTCGATTGTAATCATGTTTTTAATGATGAATGTAAAGCATGGCATCGAAAAACATGTATCTTTTGTGGATTACATAACCATACATTTTCTAAGTGTTGGAAAAGAATGGCAGCACACAAAAGGATGAGGCGTGAAAGACCCTCTCAACAGCATGTAAAGAAACAGGTTAAGCAAATATGGAGGAAGAAGATGTATTGCAGTCATTGCGATAGAGATGGCCATCAAAGATCCACTTGTTGGAAGCTCCATCCAGAGCAACGCCTTAGAGACAAAGTATCGGTGCATGAACCAGGTGAAACAATTGTTCGACAAGCAAAACCACCACAGGGGGATAACCCAGCGATAAGTGAAAAATTGTTTCTAGACATGTTAGCGTGTCATGGTCGTGCTTTTTTAAATCATTTGTTACATTTTAAAATGTAAAAGTGATGATGTGTTTTCCATCACTTGTTCAGTAATAACGATATCTGGTCTTATTTTGGGTTACATGATAAACTCTGAAAGTGATGACGTGTATCCATCACTTTTCAAAACAATAGTGTTTGGCCTTATCTTTGTAAATCATGTGTTGTAGTGATAATATGTTTTCAATCACTTGTTGAAGAAACAATGATATGTTGGCCTTGTTTTCGTAGCAGGGGTATTGTGTCCATCTTGATGTAAACTTGACCACCGAGTATGTGTTATAAACTCATGGCAAGTATGGGATGCTTTGGTCATTAGTTGGTCATGAGAGTCAAGCATATAATTTGCAAAAACAATGTACTATAGGTTGCAAGTGTCGGCTCATCGCCTAAGGCTCCGAAGAAAAAAGGTGAAGGAGATGGAAGCGAGACATTTAAGGACACTTGTGATGCAAACAAGGTATAGAGAAGTTGCAGATTATTTTTCATGCTTTTGGATGACCAAAAGCTCCTCAGTGGGGAGGATTGATCTAGGTGGCTCTAGGGACACACAGAGGACAAAAAGAGCTTATGAAAGCTCAAAAATCAAAGTGATCAGAAAGCTTTCGAACTAGGACCAGAGCGTAGATCTCATCATCCTGATTGCGGTTGTGTGAATGGTTCATCAAACCGAGTCTGTATGTGAAAGTTAGAAGCAGTCAAAGTTTGGTTGACTTTTGCTGACTGGGAAGGCTTGAGGCAGCAATTTGGACAAAATCGGGCCATCGGGCCACCGGATTCTGGCCAACCTGGGCTAGATTCCAGGCAAATTTGTGGCCTATTTAATTTGTCTCCTTCACTCATTTTTCAAATTTTCATGACTAAGTTTGTTTAAATGAAACAAAAAATATACATATCATTTGGGATGGTGGGCCACCAACCCCGCCACCCCTCATATCTCATGTATTAATATAATAATAATAATAATAATAATAATATATATTAATGGGGCAGGCGCCCATGACCTCGCTTTCCCAAGAAACTCCAAACCATCAAACAAACACAACGTGGGGTGGGCGGCCATGACCCCGCCACCCCAGGAACCATGCAACGGGAGCACTCCATTAGTGGGGGGCGCAGGCTGTCAACCCCGCCGTCCCCCCACATCACCCACATAAAACAAAGAGCCAGCAGATTTGGGGGGCAGCAGGCCACCAGGACTGGCGAACCCACCTCCCAAAAATTAATTATGACATTAATCATAGGTTAAATGGGGAGGGGCGGATTTGAACCCTCAACCCCTCCTTAACAAATTTCCAAATTAACCATTGCGGCAACCGAACCACATGATAAAGTCTGCCCAAAAAAATTATATTAACCTTCATTTTGTTAATGCACTGGGGATGGAGGAACCAAGAGCGGGCACAAATTTTGAGGCAATATTTTTTTAATTAATTTTTTAATGCAGGTGGAACCATGACTAAGCAAAATTTCCAGGAGGGTGAAATTTTTGCAATGTCCAAATTGTACAAATTTTATGTCGATATTACACCTCTCTACGACATGAACCCGATGGCATGGTTGGTTTCTTGATCTAAGCAGCCGGTTTGCAGAGGAGCCGGAGGAGGGAATCTTTAAGGAATCTAGGGGGAATCTAAAAGATTCCTTAAGCCCTAGATTCTTACTTTCTCAGAATTCAGAAATTTGACAATCGATTTTTCACTATTCGATGCCACAAATCTGATGGTGTGTTTAGATTTTCCATTTGCTCATTTCATTTTTCATCCACTTTTCTAAGTGGAGTGCAAGTGTCAGCATTCAACCCGCGAGCAATCATTCCATGAGATTCGATACCTCGAGATTGATGTTGTGAACAACTTCAGAAGCTTGACATCCTCTTCTTCATATGGCCCTAGCATGTGAGGTATATGCAGTGTGTTCATGTACTTCTTTTGCTATGCATTGTTCTGCATAGATCCTTGTTTGATGTTGATATGGGATCTTGTTTCTTGTTTTCATGATTCCTGCTTGATGTGATACAGAATCATCTGTGTGATGTACTTGTTGCCATGATTCGCCATGTTGTGTTTTGATATCCCTTTGTTTTCTATTGATGGGATACTCATGTTGTCATCATGCATGTTTGCATTGAGATCCCTTTTATGCCATGTTGGCGGGATGCTCATCATGCATGAGTTTATGTCATACTGATAGGAATCCTTTTTTTTTACTGAGAGTTCCTGTAGTGGAACATCTTTTGGAGCCACTCCTGCATGAGGGAATTTTCTTTGTATGATAGTGACATCATCTCTTAGGTACACCATCACTATTGAAAACACTTAATGTAACGGCCTACACCATCTTGACATCGGGGCTCAGAGACGTAGTCCCTCCTGGACGAATTCCATTATCAACGTCTTGAGTTTTATGTCGCTGATAATTGTCATGTTCCTTCTTCTTACAACATGCAGATGTATTCATTTATGTTCTTTTAAAAATGCAATTTAACACATCACGAAAGTAAAAGGTCTTGGAAGGGTCCTTTGTCACACCCGGACTTGGATCACCCCTTTTGACTTAGTGATTTGCATCCATCAGTGGGTTCTGGCCCTTTCCTTCTCAAGTTCGAAAAACAATGGGATTGAAAATTTTTGAGGTATTACACTACCTCCTTCAATAAATCGGTAATAGGAGTCCAGGCTAGGTTGGGGGCTTGTTTACTTTGTCTCCGAGTCTTCTTCTTTTCTTTCTTGTTACTCCCCTACCTTGCTTTCCAATTTTTGTGTTTCCTGTAGTTTCAGCAGAGTATCTTGTAGGACTATTTTTGCTTCCTGTAGGTTTTTCCTCTGGATCCTGTAGGATTTCCTTACCCTTTGAGGAAATTGATTTAGTATTAGGCCTTCTTACATATGTAATTGGTGACTTAGGAGAAGGCATTTTGTCTCTTTGAGTAGGGGACTATTCAATCTCAATAGGAATTTTTGTTGATATTTGTGGCTTCCCTTATTTGATTCTTGTGCTCTTTCTTGTTCTAAAATATGCGGGGGTTGCCTCCTTATTTTTCCTTTTTGCTTCAGTGGGGTGTTGAGAGAAGTGAGGGCAGTTGTTGCCTCCCTCTCAGTGGCCTCTAGAGACACCCTAGGTGACTCCTCCTTGTTGTCTTTCCCTTATGTTTCAATGCCTTCTTCCTCTATATTTTTCTTGTCTTCTTCCTCTTGTGGTTCTTCCTCATCTCCATTAGTTCCTTCCTTGGTTTCCTCCTCTGTTTCATTATCATCCTCCTTCTCCTCTCCCTCTTATTCTTCTACTTCATCATGTTCCTATGTGTTAGCTTCTTCTTCATCCATCTCATCCTTATCTAGCTCGATATCTTCTTCTTCTTCTTTTGCCTCCTCCTCACTGATAGAAGGACTAACATCATAAGTGAGGGTTTTTATGTCATCCTCTGGTCGTATGTCTCTGAAGACTAATCGTGTTATAGGGATTCTGAGGTTTGGGAGGGCATCCTCACTTATGATCTTAATCAAACCATGGTGAGCCAATTGTTGGTAATTCCCTTCCTTTACTTTGTTGCTGGAGTCTATGAGTGATTATATCAAGAAATAGGGTATGCTGAGTCTTTGGTGAACTGGTGTTTCTACCCCAAATCTTAATTCTTCAAGGATCCTAAAATGGTAACCATAAACAACACTATATCTACCCTCACATGAGATATTTTGATGAGTTGATAGCCTACATCACTGAATGGATATGGTAGACTGTCCTTTCTTACTCCATTTTTATCCTCTGTGGGTTCTTCACCTTCTAAAAAGAAATTCCTTTTTGCCACCTGATTGTCTCCTTTGTCTTCTTTTCTCCATGGAATTCCTCAGGGAAGTGTGGTGACCCTACTGATGAGCTCTGGGGTGAGATTTATAGTGAGGACTCTAACTAAAATAGTGGCATGGATTCTGCTGTGTGGAGTGAGGGAGTGAAAAAATTCTTGAGCCACCTCATCATCATATCCTGTGAATTTTTCGAAAAACCCCATCCAGTTGTGTCTGGTAAACATTTCAAGCACTTAGGGGTGTTTTTGTATCCTCACAGTGTTTGTGGGCTCTCTACTATTAAACCCTCCTGTCATCTTGCTTGTGAGGCTTGGGGAGAAAATGATAGGGTTGAAAAAAAAAATCAAGAGGAAAACAGAGTTGACTTTGTATGTAATTCACCTCTCACAGTTGCTGAATTCACTAGATTTTGGAGTATTTCTGGTTCATTTTCTTGTAAATGGGGATGGAATTTTAGAGCCTACCTCTTTATAATGGTGGTAGTGGACAATTCTTGTGATATCCCCTCTTGAACTGTTCTCTGCCTATCCTGTAGGTTGCCTCTATGTATCCTGTAGACTGACCCTATAGACTGTATCTTGTACGAATTCCTGTGCATGCTCCTGTAGGAATTCCTGTGTAAAATGATGGATCCTTGCTTTTGGTGGGTGGCCAAAGTTATGAGAGTGACTTGAGTGAGGAATTTTCGAGGAGGTGGAATCCATGAATGCATGCAAACAATGTCTTATTTCCCTTTATGATGTTTCGGGGTGAGGTGGTGTGCTGGAAGTAGAGGTACGTTGCCATTTTTGGACTGTTGGTCCCCACTACCACCTCATCATTTCCCACTCCTTGTAATCAGCTCCCACCTCATAGATTCGTAGTTAACCACTTCTTTTCCTACTCTTCCTCTGTCTCTTAGTTGACTATAGCCATGTGTGAGAGGACACCCGGTTTTGCATGTGCTGACTGAACGAAGGTGGCCAAGTTAACTAGCCACCTTTTCACTTATAAACCAACTATCTTGTAACCCTTACAACTTTTGATTAAATTATGCATATGAGCAAGCGATCGGGATACTTACTTGTGGTTTTGATGCCATGCTGCAGTTCTCGAAGATCAGAGGTGTTGCATTGTTTATTTGTTGCATGCCATTCTCCTTCCTCCTCTTGTTGTTTGTTAATTGTTTCTTGGCTTTTGTAGGTACCTGTGACTGAAGACTTGAGTTTTCTCCTACTGTTGAGCTCCTGGATCATCCTAGTGAAGGCTTGTAGCTGTTCATTGGCATTTTGTGGGATAGGCTTCTACAGGATTTCCTACAAGATGTCTTGTAGCTGCTTCTCCCTCAGAATTCTTTAATCAAGTTGCTGGCTAGGACTGTGAGGATGGTGCAATGAATGGATAGAGGGAGTAGGAGTGTGTATAGAGCAAAGGACAGTTAGGTAATGCTCTTACTCCTCTCTGTTTTTCTTTTTTTTCTATGACTGGAAGAAACCGTTGAAACTGATCTTTTTTGTTTTGAATGGTGAGTGCAGGGATGATAATGGTGGACAAGGTGAGGAGTTAGATCATGCTTAGGATGAATTTTAGGGACCCAACAAACCTACCATGTGCCCTTATATTACTTCTTGTAGGTTTTCTGGGCCACTTTAATTCCTACAAGATCATCCTGTAGGTTTTCAGGGGATCCTATAGGAATACAAGGGATCTTGTAGAAAACACAGTCTTCACCTAAATCGAAGCAATGAACTGGAAAAATGATAGAAATGATGGAGGGATGAATAGTTGAGGATTGAGGGAGATGAATATGTGTGAGGTGGGGTTCCCTTTGGAACCTCTTTTTGCTCCTTGACTATCTTTCTTGCCCACCTGCAAATAACAATTTTATCTTTTCTCTCTCTCTCTCTTTTTTGTTTGAAAAAAAACTATGCTGCCTCAGAGAGGTTTTCACCCTAGCTGTTTGCCCTGGGTGCCTCAAGGGAGGTTTTCACCCAGGGATCTTCTTATTCATTTTTCTATTCTTTTTTTCATCATTGGGCCGCCTCACGAGGTTTTCAACCCAAAGATGGGACTCATGCGCCTCATGGAGGTTTTCACCTGAGTCCTTATTCTTTTTTCTTTTTCAGTGACTCGATGAGGGAGGAGATGAACCTTGATCCACCATCATCACTATTTTATTGATATTGTCAATGAACTCTTGTTTTGATAAAGGTCTCTTGTACATTTTCAATCGATGTCCATTAACAAGCAATGGAATGGCTTATTCATCTATGGTTCTGATTTGCACTGAACCATTATCATGGCATCTTTCCATAACATAAGGTCTAAACCATCTTGTCCTTAGCTTGCCCTTGAAGTCTTTATACCTAGAATCATATAAGAATGCCCAATCACCCTCCTAAAATTGCTTATCCTTAATATGTTTATCATGCAATATCTTCCATTGAAGTTGAACTATCTACATATGTAGGAGGGCCTGCATTCTGAATTCATCAAAGCCATTCAATTGGAATAATCTCTCTTTTTGTGCATGACTAAGGTCCAAATCTAGTTGGGTTGCCATCCTCAATGTGTTATATTCAAATTCAATGGGCAACAAGGCCTTTTTCCCATAGACCAGCTCATAGGGCGGAAATCCAGTGGTGGTCTTCCATGTGGTATTATAGGCCCAAGTGGCCTCAACTAGTCTCTCTGCCCAATCCTTCCTACTGTTGCTCACTACCTTGGTCAAGATGTCCTCCAGTGCCCTGTTGGTCACCTCCACTTGCCCATTAGCTTGTGGATGATAGGGATTGGAGGTCCTATGCTTGATTTTGTGATGGCTGAGCAGTTCTTCAATCATGTTGGAGGTAAACTAGTTGCATTGGTCTGTGAATAGCTCTCTAGGGTACCCAAATTTGTAGAATACATTCTCCCTTAGGAACTTAGCCACCTTCTATTCTATAGTTGCCTTGATTGCCTTGGTTTCTGCCCACTTAGTCAAATAATCAGTGCACACAATAATGTACTATTTTTTCTTTGATGGAGGGTTGATAGGCCCAATGAAGTCCATGCCCCACTTGTCAAATGGCTCGAAAGTCACTTGAAGCTGTAGGGGCATTTCATCTCTTGGAGTAGGCTTTCCCATCCTCTGGCATTGATCACACTGACTAGTGTGCTTTATCACATCTTGATGGAGAGTGGGACAATAATAGCCTGCTTGTAACACTTTGAATGTTGTCCTCCTTGCTGCAAAGTGACCTCCACAAGGCCCATCATGACAAATCAGAAGGATGTCAAAAAATTCCTCTTCCCTTACACACTTTCTCAAGATTTGATCTAGGCTAAGTTTGAAAAGATTGCCCCCAATCCAGGTGAAGGGGGCGCTTTTCCTGACTATCTTGCTCTTTTCGTTGGAGGGCAAGTTTGCTAGGAACTGTGTTGATACCAAATAGTTCACTATATCAGCAAACCATGGGGGAGAACTGAAATAGAAAACAAGTGCTTGTCTCGTAACTGGTCATCCTCCATTCCTTCTTCACCTGCAGGCAGAATCGCCCTAGATAAAAATTCTGCAAAAACATTTTCCTTATTAGGCTTATCAACAATGGTTAGATCAAACTGTTGTAATAAAAGCAATCATCTTATAATTTGAGCATTCACATCTAGTTTGTTCATTAAATATTTGATTGCAGCATGGTTAGTATGAACAAATGTTTGATAGCTAGTATTGTAAGGCCTAAATTTGTAGAATTGAGGCTTTTGTGATCCATCATATTTATAAGAAGAGCTTCGGCGTAAATCACATAAGACAGACCTTTGTCGACGCGTTTCGAACCAACTAGTGTGGTTCATCGTCAGGACAAGTTGAAGACACAACAGCCAGGAGTTCCTTTTCGGTCACAGTATAATTTAGCTAAGCCTTTGACAAGTTCATACTGATAAAATAGATGGCATAAGGAAGTTTTTCCTCTACCTGAACTAAGGTTTCTCCTATGGCTTTGTGTGAGGCATCAGCATTAATATGAAAGGGGAGGGCCTAGTTTGGGCCTCGAAGAATTGGTGCGGTGGTTAACTTACCCTTTAGAATGTCTAAGGCCTCTTGACAACTTCTTGACCATATAAACTCAGAAACTTTGGCCAACAACCCAAATAAAGGAGAGGCCAACTTGCTGAAGTCCTTTATGAACCTTCAGTATTATCCAGTTAATCCCAAGAAACTCCTAACATCTCTCGCTTTTGTGGAGGCGGGACCCTTTGGATGATGCCTATTTTGTCCGGGTCCACCTGCAATCCTTGCTGAGATATTGAATGACCTAGCACAGTCCCTTCAGTCATTAAGAATTCACATTTTTCAGGACTGAAAGACAAGTTCATTTCAATGCATTTGTGCAGTACTTTGCCTAGGTTAGTCAGGGATTCTTGAAAATCATATCCATAAGGTGTAAAGTCATCCATATAAATTTCCACCTCATCATGTACTAATTCGGCGAAAATACTCAAGACTGCTCTCTTGAAAGTGGCAGGGGCATTACATAGGCCAAAAGAAAGGACCCTATAGGAAAAAGTAACCCAAGGATAGGTGAATGTGGTCTTATCCTCGTCTTCTAGGCAGATTTGGATTTGGTTGTACCCACTGAATCCATCTAGGAAAGAAAAAAAATCCATGCCAGGTCGTCTAACACTTGGTCAATGAAGGGTAGGGGACAATGATCCTTCTTTGTGGCTTTGTTCAACTCCTTGTAATCAACACAAATCCTCCACTTACAATTTTTCTTGGGAACTAACACTAAAGGGGAAACCCACTCACTATTAGAGATAGGGTAAATGAATCCCGCATCTAGCAATTTTTGTAGTTCTTCTTTGACTATATTTTTAAGAGCTGGATTCATCCTCCTTTGTGGTTGTTGGATTGGCTTGCAACCTTCTTTGATGTATATGTGGTGAGTACACACTGAGGGGTGTACTCCCTTCATGTCCTTGTAACTCCAAGCGAAGGCCTCTAGGTTTTCTTTAACATGTTGCATAGCTTTTCCTCTTCGACAGCAGAAAGATTTGGATTAATTTTCAAGGTTTTCTCTAGGCCGAATTCTATGGTTTTGACACGGAGTGGGTTGGAATCGGCCAAGCATAAGTTAATTGGATGGTTGTTTTGGGTTTCCCTTACTTCTTCTTCTAATGGTAATGAACTAGGAGTTGGGCTTTGGAGCAGGTGTTCAATCAAGTCATCCTCATCTTGCTATCCTCCTCCTATGGTTGCTTCTAAAGCATAAAGTTTTGTGGAATAAACCTCATCTTCGTCCTCCTCTTCCAACCATAAAGGTAAATCATGCTCTCGAGAAGGTTGAGCAGGAAGGTATAGGACTAACTTCTTGGACATATGCCCATTCTTGATGGTCATATTCCCAGCTCTGCAGCGAATGTAAGCATCAATTGTGGCCAACCATGGCCTCCCAAGGATGAGAGGGTAACCAGTAAGCTTGGCCTTAGGCTGTAGAACTAGAAAATCTGTAGGGTATTAATAGGAATCAATGGAGACCATCACATCTTCCACAATTCCCTCAGGGGTGACTATGGAATGTTCTGCAAGTTGTAAAACTGTTGTGGTCTTCCTCATTGACCCTTGGAGGTTGAGCTTGAGCATGGTGTCCTTGGTCATCACATTAATGGCAGCCCCAAGATCGATCACATTGTGTGGGAAAATGGTGCCATTGACGTTCACATCTACTACAAGGCTTCCAAGGTCCAAATATTTCAGACATATTACCTGCCCTAGCATTAAATCAGACAGCTTCCCAATGACATTAATGGTAGGGGCATCCCTTTTTCTTCTTCCTAGGTGCTTGAAGCATTTCTCCTTGATCAACTTATTGTAAATGGGAACATCTTTTATTTCCTGGAGAAGGGGTATCTTTACACATAGATTTTTCAATTCTCCCAGAAGTTTAGTTTCTTCTAGGGGTAGGCTGGATTGGTTGGGCTAATCTCTCAAGAAAGGGTGGATTTAATTTAAGGTTGCTTTCCTCTCTTTCTTCCTCAACCTCCTTATGTGGAGGGGGAGGTTGGTTATCTGGGATAATTCTCCTAGATCTTAGGTTGATCTCCTTGATTTCTATAGCATAAGATGGATGTGATGTCTCTCCACTATAAACTTGTTGAGCCTGCCTATTGTTCGGGTTTGGATTTGGCTAGGCAGGCATCTGGGGTTGCCTGGGTGGAGCAGAGTGTAGGAGTTGTGGTTGGGCAGGTGGTGGAGACAATAGAGATGGAGTATTATTGTATTGGGGCCTCCAGCCCTGGAGTGGTGTATTCCACTGAGGTTGTGGTGAAGCGTATCGTTGAAATGACTGGCTGGCTAGTTGGGAATGATACTGAGATGCATAGGACCAAGGAGGGGGTGTAGACCAAGAAGGATGAACAGGGTGTCCCCAAGAAGGTATAGTTGTGTTTTGGTTGGGGTTGTAATATGCATGGGATGACCCTTGCATGCCTTGTTGGTATGGTCTAGGCCCAGGAGGTCTCCTTTGGTTGATGTAGCAAAGCTGCTTAGTGACCCCTTTGACTCCTTGATATACAAAATTGAGTCTTGGTAAAGAAGGGCACTTATCTGTGGAGTGGATTTCTTCACAGATTGGGAAAATTTCAATACAGATCAGTGGACATTCGTTCCTAGGATGCCTCCTGGTGCATCTAGGACAAAAGATGGCCAAGGCTCTCTCTGCTTCCTCTTGCTTCCTTTTGATGTTCATGGTGTCCAATTGCAAGGAAAGGGTTTGCAGTATATCACTTTTGAAATCGTCCAACATATTTCCAATTTCACCCTTGATGGATGAGTTGGAAGATGATGTACTGGCCATAGGTTGACTACTCCTACCCTTTTTCCTGGCTGCCCTAGAATGGTTTCTAAAGACAGTATTGATATCCTCATAGGGTAATTGGTAGATGTCCCCTCCTGCTAACAAGTGTAAGGTATCTAGAAGGTCTTCTCTTACTCCCTTGTGCAAGACTAGCTTTAGGGAATCAGGGTCAAGTGTGCACCTGGCCCTTTTGTAACTGAGCTGGAATATTTCTTCGTAGTCTTCTAAGGATTCATCCTGGCCTATGGTCATCTTGAAAATTTCTTCTTTAGTATCCTTTGAACTATAGTAGTCCCAATATTTTTTGTTAAAAGCCTGCTACATCTGAGCCCAAGCTGTGATGCTATCTCTAGGTAAACCCATGAACCAATGCAATGCTACATCCTTGAGGGTAGATGGAAATAGTTTTAACTTTTTCTCATCATCTGTATAGTCATAGGTTTGACATATAACATCAAACTCAAATAGGAAAGTGTCAGGGTCCTCTATGGTCAAGCCATGGAAATGAGGCAGGGCAGAGGGGCTTATATTCTTCATCTTAGTGTCCCCGTTGGTTTCCTTGATGGGGAAGGCACCCTCGACTCTCTCTTTATTCCCTTTGTCATTTCGATTTCAGCCATTGGTTCAGTAGGAATGGGTTCCTCTTCTTCTTCTTCCCCTATAGGTTCTTCAAATATGTCAGGTCACCTAAAGGTTCCTCCAGTTCACAGCCACCAAAGAAGAGAGAAGGTTGGCTGTTGGATGCAGTGGGGGTATTTGGCAAAATTTTTCCTAAATTTTCCCTATTCCTACGAGGCATGAAAGGAAATGTTTTTGGGTTGGTTTTTGTATATATTTTAAGGCTGGAAAGTACTTTGCAGAAACAAAATTGTTGATTGAATGAAAATCACTGACAACATGAAAAAGCTACTTGCTGAATTGAAATTCTACTTGCAGAATGGAAAAGAAAGCAGATAATTACAAATGAAATAAAGGAAGCTACTAGATTACTTTTGTAGAAATAAATTAATGGCATAAAATTGAAGATAAGAAATAGAAGGAAAGAAAGTAGTAATCACATTCTACTCAGACACCTCCCTGGAAATGGTGCCAAAAAGTGGTGAGCGCTAGTATTGCAACAAGGATGTTGCAACTCCTGGGCTACTAGCTTTACTTATCAACCCGGGTTCATACAAACTTGGAGGTGACAGTGCTATATACACAAGTAAAAGTGAAAGTCCTGCCTCTTGTCACTGTTCATCCGGCGAGAGACCCAGGGGTTCCAAGCCAGACTTCTATAGAGTCAGAAGAAGCTTGATTCTTTGATGGAAGAAGAGAAAATCTATTCTAAGAGAGCTACTCTACTGCAGTAATGAAGAAAACAACGTGTAATGTTAAATCACACCATATCCTAATTAACCATTTAAACAACTATGCTAAGCAGAATTGCTAAATCAATGCTAACCTAATACTACTATCTAAGCTACAGAAGTAAAGAGCATTAAACCATAGTAATGTGTAAGCAAGAAAACTAAACTAAATCTATTTTCACTTTTTTGGTTTTTTAGGCAAAATCAAGTATGTAAATTAATTTTTCTTGTGGATGTGACAGGTGGATGGAATTTGATTGAGGATAGCTAAAAGGCTTATGGAGTGGTTGGATGGTGTGGAAGGGTCCTAGGAGGTTTTTTGTGACTTCCTAGAGGTTCCCCAACAATTCGGCCTCGAAATAGGCTATTTCAGGAAAACCTACAGGATGTACTAGAAACCTACAGGATCCTACAGGATGATCCTGTAGGAATTACAGAAAACCTACAAGATACGTCCGAGAGCTAATTGTGAGGTGTTGGAGGTGTTGGGAAGCTTGGAAAAGGTCTGTGATGAGTGGGATGGGGAGTTAGAAGGTCTAGGAACACTTGAGAGTAAATATCCAAGATCAGAGATGGCTATATTCACTCAACGTATCTAGGGGAACTTCAATGAAAAATAACAAAAATTAGTGAGGGTGATGGTGGAACAAGAGATGGTTAGGGTAGATGCAGTGGAAGGTGGCTGTTGGTGATGAAGTCTAGGTCTCCTCCTGAAGTACCTGTTGTGCTTAAAACATATGTGTTTCCCAAGAACTATGAAACAAGATACATTTTCATAAACTAGAAAAGCATGAATCAATTGACTATATTATGCATGAAGAGAGTGCTAAAGGGAATGAAAGCGTGAGTGAGATCTTATTGCAGAAATGGAGTAATGGAAAAAGATGACAATGAAATGAACCAAATGCTGAATCAAGACAACAAACTCCAAAGCTCATACAAGAACTAGAAATTTGTGTTTTTGGGGCTTCTAAAGGGTCTCTTCCTCAAGTTCCTGGTACCAAAGGGAGGAAGTGAGGCCGAGACACCTGCTGAAAATCTTATGGTGATCCTTTTTGCCCTTGCTAACCTACTAATTGAAAGAAGGCACAAGTGGAAGCAAACTAACATACAACCAATCTAATCTACATTGTTGTAATGGAAATGAAGCTACTTAAGCAAATGAACAATTAAACTATGAATCTATGTGAACATATAGGTACAATAAAGAGGATCCTTGGCTGTTAGGGTTTGTCCCTAACCCAAGGTCATCAGCCCTCTGAGTTAACTTGGTGCTAGCTCAAAACAAAACTTATTCTTATTATCAAAACAATGGATTGCATCAAAAACTGTCAAAAGTATTGCAGTTCGAAAATAGAGTAGATTTTTACAATCAAAAATCTGAATCCTACTGAGGTTCAAAAATCTGAATCCAACAACTTCCTTAAAATTAGGGAGGCTCGGCTCCCAAACTCGGGATAAACTAGTGCTTTGTCTTTCACTTTGCTCGGCTGCCTTCTAGTCCTCATCATTTGGCTGTTTGCACTCTGAGCTGATGGAGGAATATTCGAATGGGCGGGTAATAAATGAGGAGGCTTTACCTCCTATAATTCCTATCCCTTGTCCCCTTCAATTTTTGACCAAGGATTTTTCCAAAATTCATTGTTTTTATCCTTTAATCCTGCATTAAATGCACATTAGACCACAAAGCAAAATATCCAACTCTAACTCATCTCATAAAAAAAATATAATCAAAAGTATGCAATAAGTTATGAGAATAGTTGGTTTGACTAAGATAGGAGGTGAATTAAGGCCCATATAATTACCCAATAATGAGGCTCATCACCAATCACATTGACTAGTGTACTTTTTCACATCATGATGAATAGTGGGCCAATAATAGCCTGCTTGTAACAGTTTGAATGTTGTCCACTTTGCTACAAAGTGACCTCCACAAGGCCCATCATGACAAGTCAGAAGGATGTCAAAGACATCCTCTTCCCTGACACACATTCTCATGATTTGATCTAGGCCTAGTTTGAAAAGATTGCCCCCAATCCAAGTGAAGGGGTGCTTTCCCTGACTATCTTGCTCTTTTCTTTGGAGGACAAGTTTGGAGGGAACTATGCTGATACCAAATAGTTTTCTATATCAGCAAACCATGGAGAGAGAACTGAAATAAAAAACAAATCCGAGTCTGGTAATTGGTCATCCACCATTCCTTCTTCACCTGCAAGCACATTTACCCTAGATAAAAAGTCTACAACAAACTTTTCCTTATCGGGCTTATCAACAATGGTTAGATCAAACTGTTGTAATAAAAACAACCATCTTATAATTCGAGCATTCACATCTAGTTTTCTCATTAAATATTTGATTGTAGCGTGGTCAGTATGTATAAATGTTTGATAGCCTGCAATGTAATGCCTAAATTTGTTTAATGAATGCACAACAGTCGGGAGTTCCTTTTTAGTCACTATATAATTTAGCTCAACCTTTGACAAGTTCTTACTAATAAATTAGATGGCAAATGCAATTTTTCCTCTACTTGACCTAGGGCTGCTCCTATGGCTTTGTGTGGGGCATCAACATGAATATGAAAGGGAAGGGCTCAGTTTGGGCCTTAGAGAATTGGTGCAGTGGTTAACTTACCCTTTAGAATGTCTAAGGCCTCTTGACAACTTTTTAACCATATAAACTCAAAATCTTTAGCCAAAAACCCAAATAAAGGAGATGCCAATTTGCTGAAGTCCTTTATGAACCTTCGGTAGTATCTGGCTATCCCTAAGAAACTCCTGACATCTCTCTGCTTTTGAGGAGGTGGGACCCTTTGGATGATGGCTATTTTTTTCGGGTCCACCTACAGTCCTTGATGAGATATTGAATGACCTAGCACAGTCCCTTCAGTCATTAAGAATTCACACTTTTCAGGACTAAGAGGCAGGTTCATTTCAATGCATTTGTGCAGTACTTTGCCTAGGTTAGTCAGGGCTTCTTGAAAATCATAGCCATAAGCTATAAAATCATCCATATAAATTTCCAACACATCATGGACTAATTTGGTGAAAATACTTAAGACTTCTCTCTGGAAAGTGGCAGGAGATTTGCATAGGCCAAAGTAAGGACCCTATAAGCAAAAGTACCCCAAGGATAGGTGAATGTGGTCTTATCCTAGTCTTCTGAGTAGATTTGGATTTGGTTGTACCCACTAAATCCATCTAGGAAAGAAAAAAAAAAATTTCCCTACCAGGTTGTCTAGCACATGGTCAATGAAGGGTAGAGGAAAATGATTCTTCTTTGTGGCTTTGTTCAACTCCCTGTAATCGACAAAAATCCTTCACTTACCATTTTCTTGGGAACTAACACTAAAGGGGAGACCCACTCACTGTCGGAGATAGGGTAAATGAATCCTGAATCTAGAAATTTTTGCAGTTATTCTTTGACTATATCTTTAAGATCTGGATTCATCCTCCTTTTTGTTTGCTAGACCGGCTTGCAACCTTCTTTCATGTATATGTGGTGAGTACACACTGAGGGGTGTATAACCTTCATTTACTTATAACTCCAAGCAAAGGCTTCTAGGTTTTCCTTTAACATGTTGCATAGCTTCGAGAGGAGAAAGAGATGGATTAATTTTCAAGGTTTTTTCTGGGCCAAATTCTATGGTTTTGACACAGAGTGGGTTGGAATCGGCTAAGCATATGTCAATTGGATGATTGTTCTGGGTTTCCCTTACTTCTTCTACTAATGGTAATGAACTAGGAGTTGGAATTTGGAGCAAGTGTTCAATCAAGACATCCTCATCTTGTTGTCCTCTTCCCATGGTTTCTTCCAAAGCATAAATATAGGTGGAATAAACCTCATCTTCTTCCCCCTCCTCCAACCATAAAGGTAAATCATGCTCTAGAGACGGTTGAGCAGGAGGGTATAGGACTAACTGCTTGGACATATGCCCATTCTTGATGGTCATATTCACAGCTCTGCAGCTAATGTAAGCATCGGTTGTGGCCAACCATGGCCTCCCAAGGATGAGAGGATAACCAGTAAGCTTAGCCTTAGGCTAGAGAACTAGAAAATCTACAAGGCACTCCTAGGAGTCAGTGGAGACCATCACATCCTCCAAAATTCCCTCAGGGGTTACTGTGGAACGATCTGCAAGTTGCAGAACTATTTTGGTCTTCCTCAATGACCCTTGGAGGTTGAGCTTGATCATGGTGTCCTTGGTCATCACATTAATGACAGCCCCAAGATCGATCAGAGTGTGTGGGACAATGGTGCCATTGATGTGCACATCTACTACAGGGCTTCCGGGGTCCAAATATTTTGGACATATTACCTACCCCAACATTAAGTCAGATAGCTACCTAATGACATTAATGGTAGGGGCATCCCTTTTTCACATCCCTGGATGCTTGAAGCATTTCTCCCTAATCGACTTATTGTAAATTGGAACATCTTTTATTGCCTGGAGAAGGGGGATCTTTACACATATATTTTTCAACTCTCCTAGAAGTTCAGTTCCTTCTGGGGTAGGCTAGAGTGGTTGGGCTAATCTCTTAGGAAAGGGTGGATTTACTTTAAGTTTTCTTTCCTCTATTTCTTCCTCAACCTCCCTAGGTAGAGGGGGAGGTTGGTTATTCTTGAGAACTCTCCCAGACCTCAGGTTAATCTCTTGGATTTCCATAGCATAAGCTGGATATAATGTCTCTCCATTGTATACTTGTTGAGCCTGCCTATTGTTTGGGTTCAGATTTGGCTGGGCAGGCATCTGGGGTTGCTTGGATGAAGCAAAGTGTAGGAGTTGTAGTTGGGCAGGTGGTGGAGGCAATAGAGCTAGAGCACTATTGTATTGGGGCCTCCACCCCTGGAGTGGTGTATTCCACTGAGGTTGTGGAAGAGCGTAGGGTTGAAATGACTGGCTGGTTGGCTGCTAATGATACTGAGATGCATAGGACCAAGGAGGGGGTGTAGATTAGGAAGGATGAGTAGGGGGTCCCCAAGAAGGTATAGATAAGGTTTGGTTGGGGTTGTAATATGCATGGGATGACCCTTACATGCCCCACTGGTATGGTCTAGGCCCAGGAGGTCTCCTTTGGTTAATGTAACAAAGTTGCTCAGTGACCCCTTCAGCTCCTTGATATACAACTTTGAGTCTGGGTAAAGAAGGGCACTTACCTGTGGAGTGGTTTTCTTCACAAACTGGGCAAATTTTAATACAGTTCAATGGAAATTCGTTCCTACGATGCCTCCTAGTTCATCTAGGACAAAATACGTCCAAGGCTCTCTCTGTTTCCTCTTGCTTCCTTTTAACGTTCATGGTGTCCATTTGCAAGGCAAGGGTTTGCAACATCTCACTTTTGAAATCTTCCAACATATTTCCAATTTCACCCTTGATGGATGAGTTGGAAGATGATGCACTGGCCATAGGTTGACTACCCATACCCTTTTTCTTGGCTACCCTAGAATGGTTTCTAAAGATATTCTTGATATCCTCATAGGGTAATTGGTAGATATCTCCTCCTGCTAACAAATGTAAGGTATCTAGAAGATATTCTCTTACTCCCTTGAGTAGGACCAGCTTTAGTGACTTAGGGTCAAGTGTGCACCTGGTCCTTTTGTAACTGAGCTGTAATCTTTCTTCGTAGTCTTCTAAAGATTCATCCTGGCCTATGGTCATCCCGAAAAATTCTTCTTTAGTATCCTTTGACCTAAAATAGTCTCAATATTTGTTGTTAAAAGCATGCTGCATCTGAGCCCAAGTTGTGATGTTATCTCCATGTAAGCCCATGAACCAACGCAATGCTTCATCCTTGAGGGTAGATGGAAATAGTTTTAACTTTTTATCATCATCTATATAGTAATAGGTTCGTCATATAACATCAAACTCAAATAGGAAAGTGTCGGGATCCTCTGTGGTCAGGCCATGGAAATGAGGTAGGGCAGAGGGGCTTATATTTTTCATCTTAGTGTCCCCATTGGTTTCCCTGATGGGGAAGGCACTGTCAACTCTCTCTCTATTCCCTCTGTCATTTCGGTTTTCATCCATTGGTTCAACATGAATGGGTTCCTCTTCTTATTCTTCCCCTGTAGGTTCTTCAAATATGCCAGGTTGCTCACCTAAAGGTTCCTGCAAATCACAGCCACCGAAGAAGAGAGAAGGTTGGTTGTTGGATGCAGTGGGGGTATTTGGCAAAAATTTCCCTAAGTTGTCCCTATTCCTACGAGGCATGAAAGGAAATGTTTTTGGGTTGGTTTTCTATTTTTTAAAACTAGAAAGTACTTATAGAAATGAAATTGTTGATTGAATGAAAATCACTGACAAAATGAAAAAGCTACTTGCTGAATTGAAATCCTACTTGCAGAATGGAAAGGAAATCAGATAATGGATTGTAGAAATAAACTAATGGCAGAATATTGAAGACAATAAATAGAAGAAAAAAAGAAGTAATCACGTTCTACTCAAACACCTCCCCGGCAATGGCACCAAAAAGTGATGAGCGGTAGTATTGTAGCAAGGATGCTGCAACTCCTGGGCTACCAGATTTACTTATCAACTTGGGGTTCGTACAAACTTGGAGGTGACAGTGTTGTATGCACAAGTAAAAGTGAAGGTCCTACCTATTGTCACTATTTATCTGGCGAGAACCCCAAAGGTTCCAAGCCAGACTTCTATAGAGTTAGAAGAAGCTTGATTCTTTGATGGAAGAAGAGCAAATCTACTCTAAGAGGGCTACTCTACTGCAGTAATGAAGAAAACAACATGTAATGCTAAATCAAACCATATCTTAATTAACCATTTAAACAGCTATGCTAATCAAAATTTCTAAATCAACACTAAACAAATGCTACTATCTAAGCTGCAGAAGTAAAGGGCATCAAACCATACTAGTGTGTAAGCCAAAAACCTAAACTAAATATGTTTTCACTTTTTTTGTTTTTTAGGCCAAATCAAGTATGCAAATTCATTGTTCTTGTGGATGTGACAGGTGAATGAAAGGTGATGGAGGATGTCTAGAAGGTTTATGGAGTGGTTGGATGGTGTGGAAGGGTCCTAGGAGGATTTGTGTGACTTCCTAGGGGTTTCCCATCAATTCGGCCTCAAAACAAGCCGTTTCAGGAAAACCTATAGGATGTACTAGAAACCTACAAGATGATCCTGTAGGAATTACAGAAAACCTACAGGATACACTTGAGAGCTAATTGTGAGGTGTTGGAGGTGTTAGGAAGCTTGGGAAATGTGTATGATGAGTGGAATGAGGTGTTAGAAAGTCTAGGAGGACTCAAGAGCCAATATTCAAGATAAGAGATGGCTAGATTCGTTCAATGTGACTAGCGGAATTTCAACGAAAATGATAAAAACAAAAACTAGTGAGGGTGCTGGTGGAACAAGAGATGGCTAAGGTGGATGAAGTGGAAGGTGGCTGTCGGTGATGAAGTTTGGGTTTCCTCCTGAAGTTCCTGCTTTGCTTAAAACATGTGTGTCCTCCAAGAACTACGCAACAAGATACATTTTCATAAACTAGAAAATCATGAATCAATTGCCTATATTATGCATGAAGAAAGTTGTTGAAGGGAATGAAAGCATGAGTGAAGTATTATTGCAGAAATGGAGATGGAAAAATATGACAATGAAATCTGTCTTGCAACATGAACCAAATACTGAATCAAAGACAACAAACTCCATAACTCATGCAAGAACTAGAAATCTGTGTTTTTGGGGCTGTTGAAGGGTCCCTTCCTCAATTCATGGTCCCAAAGGGAGGAAGTGAGGCTGAGACACCTGCTGACAACCTTATGGTGATCCTTTTTCTCCTTCCTAATCCGCTTGTTACACAGTAATTTGTCACCGTTGGTCACCGTCCTTGTTGCACCTCCCGTTGTCGCACATTGGAGGACACATTTACGGACCTGTGACCAGTGACATAACTTGAAAACACTTGCATTGAGGTCTCCTGAGTATGAAGTTCAATAACCCTGAAGACACCCTCTGAAGATTAACCTTGGAAAATGCCTTTTTCCCATTAGCGCGGGTCCACAATGTTTTAACCCGCGCCAATGGCTCAGTCCCTACAAAGAGGGCGCGCCCATAGACGCTCTGTCCCAGAGCACGGCCCGCGCCACACAATTTGGGCATGATTTTTGGCCAGCGCATGCTAGAATGCTTTTTCCTCCGTGACTCACCCAGTTCCCTGAAGGAAAAAGCCCACAAAAGCAGTCGACCATCGGTTTTTCTATCCAAGGCAACTCAACTAAATGGCTATTATGGGACATTACCAAAACTCAGGATGTGTACACATACAATGCATATCTCCTCTCCCCCCATCTATAAAAGCCTGTCTCCACATAATGAACAGGCTAGTTTTTGGAGGCAAATGTAAAAAGTGCAAAGAGTGAACAAGCTAGTGAGAGAGATAGTATTGAGCTAAGAGCTGAAAGAAAGGTTTATGCTGCCGGATTGTGGATAGAGAAAGTGACCTTACAAGACATGTCAGACTGACTGCCGACCCAGCTAGAGAAGATTTGCAGCGTCAAGCCTTAAGTGGTTGTAATTCCTTCTCTCTTTTCTATTTAATGATAAGCGACTGTTATTATGGTTCCATTCATGTGTTCTACTGGTAATATGTGAATTGTATCTTGCTTGACTGGTATATAGCTGTACGATTTTGGATTTTATGCTTGTTTGTGGGTTGTTCTTCATTTGTGCAGGTGTCCATGCGTGGAGCGCAAGGATAGCAACCGGCCAGAGCTAGAGGACAGGAGCGACACTTCTCCCACAACAAACAAGCGTTGGATCCGAGGTTGGTCTCCTTGATTTACTTCTAAATTGTATAGTTAGGAACTTGCATGCAGCGTGATTGATTGTTGCTAGACCCCTGTGGGGCTAGTGGAATCCACCTCTGTCCGTAGAGGGGATTTACCTCCGCAACAAATTGGCGACTCCGCTGGGGAGTTTTTCTATTGATTGTTTGAGTTATATTGTCTGATTTGTAAATCGAGGATGGAGCCTAAAGAGCGGCCAGGCAGCTTTCGAAACACTTCCGCTATGTGGAAGTGAAGTAGATCAATGCCCCTTCAGTCCGTCTCCGGGTTGATTTACAAACTGGACGGTGTAGATCTTGCTTTCCATGTCTTTTTGCTGTCATTTTCTTGTCTGAACAATTTCTTTGCTTACCGTTCTTGCTATCCTTCACTCACTGGCTCTGTCTAGTTCTCTTTTTCATTTTTTTGTCTGGCAAGTTCGCGCCAACGCATTTTTTCTCTAAACAGTCGTGCTTCTGGGCGTGGTCGGCCTTCAGACAGCTTGCGCTACAGTCTGTTTAGCGCGGGTGGCAGGCTCACAGTCGTGCCTCTGTGTTTTTGCTTGTCATTTTCCCGCCAGCGCGTTTTTCCTCTGAACAGTCGCGCTACTGGGCGCGATCTGCTTTCGGACAACTCGCGCTACACTCTGTTTAGCGCAAGTTGCAGGCCCACAGTCGCGCCGCACTGGTCAGATCTGTTTATAAGCCTGTCGGTCAGTCTCTGATGCTTGGATCTGGTTTTTTGCCCTGTGTATGCCTTCTGAGAGTCTGTTAGATTGATAACTGGCTGGTGGTGTCTCGTCCTTCGGTTGTTTGCCATTGCTTTCCGATTTCACACTTTGTTCGTTTTTGTGTTATCAAACCTCCCGTGGGATTGACAATTTATATACCCAGTTCTGTTATCATCAGATTTTTTTTTCTCCTAGTGGTTATATCAGTTTTTGCACTTCATGTTGCAAATATCTCGCTTGTAGCCCACTCATTTTTCCTTGATTTCGTGAGAACTCAGCTTACATAGTTACGTGAAAATTTAGTTTTTCTTTTGCTTTGTTGGGTTGTTGTGATTCGTTTCAAAAACTGGCTGTTGAATTCTTTAAAAAGCAATTTCCTGATAATGAACATCTCTTGAAAGTTTTAAGTGCATCATCATTTTTTTTTTTTTTTTAAAAAGAGAAAAGAAAAAGTTTTTTTTTTTTTTCATCATTTAGGCATGTTATGGTAGTTTTTTTCGCTTTAAAATAGAAGAAAAAGAAAAGTTTTTCCTTTTAATTGGATTACTGCATTAGAATTTCTGGACATCATTTTTGTTTCGCATGAACCTCTTAACTCTCTGTAGTAGTTTCATTCAAACAAAACGAATTCATTCTTTCATGGTAGTTGCATTTAGGCTTTTTTGAGAGATTACATCGCTAAGGCCAGGCAACCGAAAACTTAATTAAAAAGATCAACAATAAAATTGATTCAATGAACCTAACAACGCATTGGAATCTAACGCTCATACTTTAGAGGTCTAGGCTAGAGACGTGTTCCGGCGTCGTTAAGCCTGGTGGTTTATCGTCGAGTGGTTGGGTGATTCCTCCACGTGAAACGATAGGTACCAGTACGGACTGTGCTCCCACGTACTGTCGCGCATTTTTTGGGAGACCCCTATAGGATTACTACCTTTTATCC
>APFE031379452.1:0-16435 GCA_000404065.3 Pinus taeda | reverse complement strand
TGAAACATAACAAGATACATATGAAACATAAGAGACACATTTGCTACACTCACAACCACATGAATCTCATGAAACAGAGCCGCTGCCTTTCATTAATTCTTTGTAAAAATATATAGTGCAGAAACAAAGTTTCTCTCCCACAGTCTCCCAGAAGTTGCAAGCCAACCAACCAACTTGCTTTGCATACGATATATAGAATGTGCTATGAAGAGATAGAATGACCAAGGGTCACCAAATGAAGGTGGAGAGCCAAACATCAGCTACAGGTGTAGTGTCACAAACATGAAAAATGGCTTGGGTGACCCTTTGCCTTCCTTTGCCACTGTATAACTGACCATATGGAGTGAAAATATTTATAAAACCGTCGTGCTCCTCCTCCTGTGCGTCGCGCTCTTTTCTAGGTGACTTTTGGAGGCTTTCTCGGTGTCCAAATTGAGCGCAAGATAGCTCGTTGGAAAGCCTGTCCTGTCTAATTTCCAACTCCACTGGAATTTTGTGATTTGGAGTTAATTTTCTCTGTCAAAAGTCGAATCTCCCAAGACTATTCTAACTGTGCAAAATGAGGCCGCCTCAAGGCAGAGTTCTATTGTAGTCAACCTTTGAATGCCTTCCTCAACTCCAAATTTAGCTCAAGATAGCTCATTAGAAATATATTTGTGTCTAATTTCCATCCCAACTAGAATTTTTCAATTTGGAGCTCATTTTCTCTGTCAAAAATCAAATCTCCCAAGACTGGTTGAACTGTGCCAAATGAGGCTGCCTAAAGGAAGAATGATGTTACAGTCAACTTTTGAATGCCTTCCGCAACTCCAAATTGAGCTCATGACAGCTCCTTGGAATTCTACTTGTCTCTAGTTATCATTTGGATCATCAAGCAAGTCATTTGGCCAACCGAGCTAGGAGAAAACTTGATTTTCCCAAGGTCGCTCCAGAGGTGCATCAATTCTCCTGAGGCAATTGTAGTTTTGACATTTCTTCAGAACCATGACACCTATGTAAAACGTGAAGGAGGTTTTTCTTCCCTAGTTTTTTATTGACAAAAACCTCTCTCCGTTTTTGAAAATTCATCTTCGATTGCTCAAAAACCTCATTTGAGTGAAACATATCCCGATGTGTGGGATAAGGGATTTGCCGAAATGAAGGGGATAGGGAGCTTCTAAATTCTTGAGGAGATTTGGGAAGTATGGAGGGTTGTTAGGAAGTAGGGGAAAGTGGAATATGAGAAATTGAGTGAGGGAAAGGGGTCCAAAAAGGCAAAACACAGGCCCAACCATAGAAAATTGCCAGGTTGTAGCAAGAAACTAGGGTTTGTGCGAAAATGAGGAATTTGGGGGATCTCAATGATGGGAAGAGTTTGATAAGGTAAATTATGGATAAGGGAAGGTGTATGAACATCAGGGTACAAGTGTTTCCAGTAATTTGACCATCCAAGAGAAATTAGCTTCAAAACCCTAGGAGAGGGAAATGAACCTTGACTTAGGCGCAGCTGAAACATGAACAAGGTGTGAAATGACCCAATGGAACTTGACATGATGATGAAAACCCTTTGAATGATGGTAGACTCAGCTGAATAGTGACATAGAATGTTATTTGGAAAACTTTGACAAGTGTAAAATCAAACCCCAAACCTAATGCCTAGTGAACAAATTTTACTTGAAGACTCACTAAAATGATAAAATTTGACCTTGACACCTTAAAATCACTTGTGTAAGAGCATGTTTGATCACTGGAAGAAGGCTGCAAAGACTGACACTAACAACTTAGAGGGAGATGTAATGCAATTATATAGAATTGGCTAATTATAAGTTAGTGAACTCATCCCTCAAAAAGGATATCATTGTTTTATAGTTATTAAATAACAACATCTCCACCAAGTTGCAAAAACGGTTATTGAAGGATGCCATCTATCTCTACTTGGTGAAATGAGCACACCTTGACCAATTGTTAAAAGGATATAAGAGCTAGAAGAAATAATTGAGAAAAAAGTGAATTTCCATATGGATGATTTCAAAGATCACTAAGGAAGTATTGATAGAACACATATCAAATCCCTTGGGGCAAATCAATATGTATATATAGATTTTAAAAACACAAGTAACACACCTTGAAAGGGACCTAACTAGATTGTCTAAGTCCATGACACATGCTTTTGCTATACAAGATGTGTTGAATGTTACATAGAGGAAAATGTAGAGTATCTTGCAATAAATAGATGACAATTCATCTTAGTTATTAATCATCTTGGAAAACACAAAAGACCAAGGTGTAGTTTTGTAGGGAGTGCAATTGGGATTAGATGAAATAATAAAATGGAAAATAGAAGAAAATAATGCTTTGGGGGATGTCTCAAAACAGACTCAAAGGGAGATTCAATGCAATTATATAGAATGGGCTAATTATAGGTTAGTGAACTCATCTCTCAAAAATGATATCTTGGTTGTATAGTTAATAAATACCAACAACTCCACCAAGTTGCAAAAGAGGTTATTAAAAAATGTCATCTACTTCCACTTGGCGAAATGAGCACACCTTGACCAATTATTAAAAGGATAAAGAAGCTATAAGAAATGATTGAGCAAAAGTGAATCCCCATATGAGCAATGTCAAATATCACTAAGGAAGTATTGATGAAACCCATAGAAACTCCCTCACAGGACATCAATTTAATTAATTCATACATCAATATACTCAAGAATAGCTTATGGCCCACGTCAAATGAGTTAGCTACCTATGAGGTGGCATATGAAACTCTAAGCCACGAGCACACAAAAAACATATCCTTACGATATGATGCATGGAAAATTTATATACATAACAAGGCCCACAAATAATTGTAACTCCTTAATGATAACAAATTACATTTTGGGATGTGAGGAGTTTTAAAAATGAAAAATAAAGAGTCGAAGAGAACAAAAACCATTAACATTAGAACTGGATTGACCAGGAGTCGATTATTGTGAAAAGCTATAAATATAACCTAAGAGAAAGAAAGTGGGCTTTTTTCTTGTGCATGTATTTGTAAAAATTTTGATAAGTTTTAAATAAGGAGAAGCTAACTTTGGCCAACATTTTCTAGAAAGCTTGGCCCAGTGTGATAAATAGGGAATGAACTAATTTTGTTGCTTACTAAATACTAGAATTGTTGTAAGATTGTGTCACTTCCATTATGGATTGCTCTATATGGGAATTCACAATTTATTTTTTATTTTTTTGAATTCATTTTTTTTATGTGATGAACTCAAGACTATAAACAATAATTTAATAAACTTTTCTTGAATGTATTTCTATTCATTTACATGTGTTTGTTCTATTATTTCTAAAATAATTTTCTAATGTAGGAGTGAACCTCAAAAAAATATTTTCTTTTATGTCCATTGGTTAAAGATTTGTTCCTAAATAGGAGTGGTAGAGTAAAATAGGATTAGAAACATTTTTCTTTCTACATTTCATATTTTCATTCTCATACATTAACCATTAATGATTGTTTAGCCATAATTTGATGGGCTCTCTATTCCAAACAATGTGAGATCTAATTGAGACTTTATACTAAGGAGAACACTTGCTATTAACAAGGGTATGTTACCTATATCAACAAGCAGAAACACTTTTTTTAACAAAAAAAATTGTTTTCGTCATCTACAATGGTTGTATTCATGTGTCTTTGGAAAAAAATGGTTATATTCAAATGCTAATATAGTTAAAATGTATTGACATAGTATGCTTCTAGGGTAATGGATTTAGAATCCCTTCAAGGACATGGGAACTATGAGATGGAAATAAGATTATAGTGGGGAATTTCATTTTCCTCTATTTCATCTTTCAAATTCATTACGTTAAGTTTTATTGATTATTATAATTTTGCTCCTCATTTTCTTACAAGGATATTTCTTATTATAACCAATGTTTATATTTATGTTTAGAAAAGTGATAATGAGAAGACTTATCAACAAGCTTTGTATATATGTTGGAGTTGAAAGTATTTAACACATTAATGTGTATTTGCACAAGTTTGAAATTAATTATATGAATCATGATAAGACTTTTGTAGTGTAGATTTAAAAGGTCCTTGGCAATTTTGAGTAAGCAATTTACATCTTATATGAGAAAACAACGATAGTATTTCATCATGTTGAACTTCAAACCTATATTGAATTTATAGGAAAATTATTTATTAGCATTAAACAATGAATACAAGGGTGGATATTGGTAGAAATATATGGCATAAGTGTTAAATTAATGTGAAATAATAAGTCGCTGATTGGATTTTCACAAGGGCTTATTCTCAATCATCATCAAAATATTTTTTTTTTTTTTAATTAAATAATAAGATAATCTCACTATAATTTTTTTTTTTAATTCAAAAATAGAACAATGTTAGAATTAGGGGATCGAATGCTAATTCTCTTTTTCCTTTTTTGGCTGGTAGACACTTTTCGCAAAAAAGAACAAAAGCTTCATTCCAATATTTCTTTAGACCTAAATATCAAATCAAGTGTATATATTAAAAGCAAAATTAACACTATGAATTATTGATCTCATTCTATTCAATTATTTTCAACATCCGACTAACTTACATTAATGACACTTGAACATTTCCCAAAACATAATGACCTTCGCCTTCCTCATAAACCAACAGCCGTCGATACACTCTCTATATACTTTATATATCACCAATTCCTTAAATGTTGCCACATCTCGCTTTGGTTAACCCATAACATTTTATATAAATTAATTATTCATGAACCATTCACAAAAATATTCGTCTAATTTATTAACAATGTAACCACCTCAATTCCATTTAACATTCTAATGACACCAAGTTAAAGATATACTAATAAATATAGAAAACAAATATATAAATATTAATGTTGAAGTAATAATAATGATATTAAATATATAAATATTAATGTTGAGTAATAATAATGATTTTTAATATATAATATTATGTTTAAGTGATAATAATGATATATAACACCTCGATTCATTTAACATTTTAATGGCTATTATAAAGATATATTAATAAATATAGAAAACAATATATAACTAGCAATTGCTCAAAAAGTGCAAGGATGCGTTAGGTTTAGTTTTATTTTTTATTTCAAAATTTAAGTGTTTTTAATGTTTTAAAATTATATATATTTTAATTTTAACTAATATAATTTTGTAATGGATTTTTAACACAGACAATTTGGAAAAGTATAATAATATAAAAATTGACGAGATTGAATTTTTTGTGGGTAGGCTGATACCGATATCAGTATTTTGGTGAGACTAAAAATTAAATTTAATATATCAATTAAAAAACTTAAATTTAATATGTCAAATATAATTTGGTAGCTTGATTTTAGCTTTATTTTTATAATTTTCATTGTGGTCGGCCATCCAATATAGATGGAATGTTTAACAACATTGTTGGTAATAAATAATGAAAGAATTATTTTTAACTTAATTACAAATATATTTTCTCGAAAAAAAACTTAACTAGCATTTGCACCAGATGTTGCAAAGGAAACGTCGTAAGGCATAAATTGAGGAACAATTGTGACATGGGAATGGGAAAATCTAAATAAGATGCAGAGATGTAGCAGAAATGAAATCCTAAAGTTGTATAAACTAAAGTTGATTTATGGTGCCTAAGACTATATTTTTTTTGTTAATTATTGAACTAATATTGCATATAAATCTCATAAAATTCAACCAACTTATAATTCAAGGCTCTTATCTCTAAGTTTGACTTTGGGTCATTAACATGGTGATGCCCTGTCTCAACCACTAAACCACAGGCCAACAAACAAAAGACTACAAAATGTTACGATCATTACCATAGTAAACCCAATGAATCTACACACAAGAATTTATTCTTTACTGGAGGAGCACATTGCTTACCCATATCCATAAAAAGAATGCAAGGTGGAAATCATTCTGCATAACAGAATCTTTGTTATTATAAATTGTAGCATTGTTCCAACCAACAAAACTATCTGAACATTTTAGGAGATCAAATGGCAATAAGTTTTGAAGAATTCAATCAGAAAACGTTCAAGACCATTTGCTCACATGATTAATGGTACCCTGTCCTATAAATCTAATATTTTTATTCACTTACAATTAAGGGAGAAAACAAGATCCAAAAGAATGTATATCACCCTGCTCAGAAGGGGAATGTTAGTTTAAATAATTGTGTATATGTAGAATGAAGACTTTGGAAGAAGGGTAGAGTACTCAAGATTTACCATTCACATGAAGAAGCATAAAGATTATAGAAAAATCACATTATTTACCATTCACATTATTTTACATGCCTAATTCACATTGAGGTGGATTACACCTGACTTCTTTACAATGCAATTGACATAGACAACCCTTGATTTCCACTATTCCTTTCTCTCAAGATCATATCATAATATCATGAACTACTCAAGTTCTACAGATAGTCCAAACATCTTCAACCTAAGGAGGATACAGAAGTAAACAACCTCGGTGTCATTACTATTCAATTCTAAATAATTTTATTGCCATGATTATGCTTGTTGTTGGGAAATTTTGCTAGAATCATTTTGCCTATATGTTTTTGAATGTCATGTTCACCACTGCTCTATGAAGACAAAAATGTACAACAATTTTCCTTTTACAGGTACAATCTCACAAAAGGTGGTACTGTCCTTAGTGTATGTTTTTTCTCTAATAATGATATCCTAGTGGTAAGTGTCCAAGAGATACCAGCCCTAGTCAACAGTTAAACTGCATCCTACCTAGGTAAAGCCATGATCTTTTGTCAATAGGTGAGATGATTTGAAAGAAAGCATAAGTCAAAAAGGCTAATATTAATTGGCCGTCCACATTACAACCCAAGCAGACAACACTTTCCTATTAATATCATAGATCCATCTTAACTGCATATTGATTTAACACCAAGAGAGGGATAAAAACAAAATACATGAAAGCCTCATTTATTTTCCATTTTAGATTTGTATTAGAATTACACACATTAAGTCTATTAATATTGCTAAAGTGACATGCCTCTTCCACCTGAGTGCAAAATATGGCCATGGGCTGTTCAACTTTTCAATAAGGTTCTTAACTTATAGGATATTTATATCTAGATCTCACCCTCTATCTGATCTGTAGTATGAATTATTCAATTATTATGGATTTTCCTCATTAGTTATTTTAACTTTGCTAAGATGGGAGAAGAATGTCCATCTGACTTGTCATAAACATATATAAAGTTAAATCGATCACTCTAAACTGTGAGTACAATAAGTTGCTCAATAATACAAAATATAAGGTATGGAAAATCCAACAAAAACTCAATTTCCCAATATAATATCTCAATTTCGCAACATAATATCGTAAATCTACATGCTCAAATACATGATTAATATTGTAACCATCATAAACTGGTTGAGAAAAATATGTTCAAACTTGGCTGAAAAAAGAGTCATACAAGGACTACATTCGTAAGTATACTCACCACATATGAACCATTAAAACCATATGATTGTCTCAAAGCAATAATACAAAAAATGGTAAGACATCCTACCAAAATAACTTTAGCAATGTAATGATGTATTTTCCCTGAATCTACATGATACATTCTTGTAAACATATTTGCATCAAATTAGTTATTTTAAATTCCATAGATTCTAACCAATAAAGAGATTATTTTGCAAAATGAATTCATCTGGGAAACTCAAATACAAAAATCTATGACAACTAGAACATTCACATGAATAACTAGTTGCTAAAAATGATATCACAAATTTTTGAGACATGCATAAATAAATCACTGCTTTCAATTAGGTAGCTAGCAAAGTGGGTTTGAATATGGGAGGAAACTTCTAGGTTAAACACACTTGATCTTGGAGTCATAGGATGAAATACCTTTCCAGGAAGTCATGGTTACTAGAGTGTAAGCCCTAGAGCTGGTTATTGATGCTACTTGATTCATTTTGTTAATTTTAATCCCACTTCTTCAGTCGTGTAAGCATCACCTAATGCAATAAGTGTTGAGTGGACTATTCAAAATCTTGTGAAATTGGTCATTCCCCCAATCCTCATGGGATATGGGTCTTGCCTTAATAATTTAATTAATCCACAAGTACAAATTGCTAGCTTTGAGATCGAAGATGGTATAAGGAAGCAAGGTAGAGTACTGAAGATTTTCCATTCACATTAAGAAGCATAAATATTATAGAAAAATCCCATAACGAGGACTATAAATAATGCATCAAGGGTGTTTGTTAGTTAAAAGTCAACATAATTTATTTTTCATGGAAAAATTTATGGGCAAACTTAAAATGTGATCACATACTTACCTAAAGATTATTTTGATTATGATTAAAACAAAATTGTCATGAAAACAAGATTTCAGGTCAAATTCGTATTGCAAGCATACAGTGAAATCTAAATAAGATGCAGAGATGTAGCATAAATGAAATTGTAAAGTTGTATAAATTGAAGTTTATTTAGGGTGCCTGACACTATATTTTTTTATTAATTATTGAATTAATATTGCATATAAATCTCATAAAATTCAACCAACTTATAATTCAAGGCTCTAATATCTAAGTTTGACTTTGGGTCATTAACATGGGGATGCCCTGTCTGAACAACTAGACCACGGGCCAACAAACAAAATACTGCAAAATGTTACGATCATTACCATAGTAAACCCAATGACTCTACACACAAGAATTTATTCTTTACTGGAAGAGCATATTAATTACCCATATCCACAAAAATAATGCAAGGTGGAAAGCATTCTGCAGAACAGAATCTATGTTATTATAACTTGTAGCATGGTTCCAACCAACAAAACTATTTGCACATTTTGGAAGATTAAATGGCAATAAGTTTTGAAGAATTCAATCAAAAAATGTCCAAGATCATTGGTTTACATGATTAAGTACCATGTCCTATGAATCTAATATTTGTATGCAGTTACAATTAAGGGAGAAAACAAGATCCAAAGAATGTATACCACAGGGACCAATAAACAGTCTATTTTATAATCATTGCGAGGCTCATCAAAAACAACATTTTGCTCCTTAAATCCTCCACAGTAAATACAAATGTTGTACAACACAAGGTTCATGCTATTATCAATCAGGAAATATTTATGATCGAGAATACCACAAGATTCCTTCAATCTCATACAATGATTAATGCACCAAACATAGGTGTACCAGTTGCAACAACTTATATCATTTTACTGATGTTGTCATGTCAAAATCAATGTGATACAATTAAGTCACCTTTAATTAGAATCTCATTGCAATTCCTATACAAGGTTGTATGTCCTATCATTACTAATTCTGACTAAAATAACTTTAGTGCTCACTGTTAACACTTGCACCACAATCTGTAAGTATGTTGTAGTTTTGTAGAATAAATCTTACACACTAGCCTCAAGAAAGGATGCAGATTGGCGTTGGAGTGTTTGTCTTGGATAAGCTTAAACCGTGCATATAAAATTCACTCATACCGAGGGATAGTTGAAAGCTTAGACATTGCCCACTCATAGAAGTTGCCTCAGATGTGTAAGTTCAAATATTTGTATTTTTTTGCAACAAGTTTATGGATTTACCCTCAGAATTTGCCAAGACTTTAACCTTAAAAATATGCCAAGTGTTCTCACAAATATACCTTCCAAATGTCCTTAAGAGGATTCAAAATAAACCCATCGTTTGTTCCCTACTGGGTGTTTGGTTAGGACATCATTGTTTAGCCTTAAATTCTTGGATTAGCTTCAGGAATTAGGCTTTGAATGCTTGCTTCATCCACAGAGCAGACAATTAAATTTTACCATAATATTGTTTGAGAATTGGAGCTCAATATGCACATATTTATGCCTTCAATCACTGAGATAAACCAGCGTATGTGCTCAGAAAATGGAATTTGAACGACTAGTGAAAAACACATATCTCAAATAAGTGTCATTGGGACACACAAATTACTTCAGCAAAGATGGCATAGTTAAGTGAATTTTATTCTCATAGGCATACATCCAATCAAAAGTAGAATGTTAGTTTAAACAATTGTGGATATGTAGAATGGAGACTTTGGAAGCAGGGTAGAAAGTAGGGTAGAGTACTAAGGATATACCATTCATAATAAGAAGCATAAAGGTTATAGAAAAATCACATTATTTACCATTCACGTTATTTTACACGCCTAATTCACATTGAGTTGGATTACACCTGACTTTACTTGAAATGCACTTGACATAGACAACCCTTGATTTCATTTATTCCTTTCTCTCAAGATCAGATCGTAATATCATGCACTGCTCAAGTTCTACAGATAGTCCAAACATCTTCAACCTAAGGAGGATACAGAAGTAAACAACCTCAGTGTCATTAATATTCAACACTAAAGAATTTCATTGCCACGATTATGCTTGTTGTTGAGAAATTTTTCTAGAATCATCTTGCTAATAAGTTTTTGAATGTCATATTCACCACTGCTATATGACGACAAAAATGTACAAAAAAATTCCTTTTAAAGGTACAATATGGCATAAGGTGGTACTATCTTTGGTGTATGTTTCTGATCTAAGAATGATATCCTAGTGGTAAGTGTCCAAGAGATGCCAACCCTGGTCAACATTTTAATTACATCTTGCCTGGGTAAAGCCATAATCTTTTGTCAAAAGGACTCGTCATAAATAGATATAAATTTAATTCGATCACACTAAATTGTGAGTACAATAATTTTCTCAATTATACAAAATATAAGGTAAGGAAAATCCATCAAGCACTCAGTTTCCCAACATAATATCATAAATTTACATGCTCAAATACATGATTAATATCGTAACCATCATAAATTGGTTGAGAAAAATATGTTCAAACTTGGCTGAAAAAAGAGTCACACGAGGACAAAATGGTTAAGTATACTTACCACATCTAAACCATTAAAACCATATGATTGTCTCAAAGCAATAATACAAAAAATGGTATGACAACCCGCCAAAAGAACTTTAGCAATGTAATGATGTCTTTGCCTTGAATCTACATGATCCATTCCTGTAAACATATTTGCATCAAATTAGTTATTTGAAATTCCAAAGATTCTAACCAATAAAGAGACTATTTTGAAAAATGAATTCATCTAGGAAACTCAAATACAAAAATCTATGACAACTAGAACATTCCCATGAATAACTAGTTGCTAAAAATGATATCCCAAATGTTTGAGTCATGCATAAATAAGTCACTGCTTTCAGTTAGGTAGCCAACAAAGTGGATTTGACTATGGGAGGGAATTTCAAGGTTAAACACACTTGATCCTGGATTCTTGGGGTGAAAAACCTTTCCAAGAAGTCATGGTTATGGGAGTGCAAGCCCTAGAGTTGATTATTGATGTTACTTGATTCATTTTGTTAATTTTAATCCCACTTCTTCAGCCTTGTGAGCATCACCTGATGCAATAAGTGCTAAGTGGAATATTCAAAATCATGTGAAATTGGTCATTCCACCAATCCTCATGGAATATGGGTCTTTCCTTAATAATTTAATTAATCCACAAGTACAAACCGCAAGATTTGAGGTCAAAGATGGTATAAGGAAGCAGGGTAGAGTACTGAAGATTTACGATTCACCTTAAGAAGCATAAATATTATAGCCAAATCCCACAAGGAGGACTGCAAATAATGCATCAAGGGTGTGTGTTAGTTAAAAGTCAACATAATTTTTTTTTCATGGAAAAACCTATAGGAAAAATTAAAAAGTGATCACATACTCACCCAAAGATGATTTTGATTATGATCAAAACAAAATTGTCATGAAAACAAGATCTCAGATGAAATCCATACTGCAAGCATAAAAGTCAAATCTAAATAAGATGCCTAGATGTAGTAGAAATGAAATTCTAAAGTTATATAAACTAAAGTTCATTTAGGGTGTCTGAGACTATATTTTTTTATTAATTATTGAATTAATATTGCATATAAATCTCATAAAAATCAACCAACTTATAATTCAGGGCTCTGATCTCTAAGTTTTCCTTTGGGTCATTAACATGGTGATGCCCTGTCTCAACCAATATACCATAGGCCAACAAACAAAAGACTGCAAAACGTTACGATCATTACCATAGTAAACCCAATGAATCTACACATAAGAATTTATTCTTTACTGGAAGAGCACATTGCTTACCCATATCCATAAAAAGAATGCAAGGTGGAAATCATTCTGCATAACAGAATATTTGTTATTATAATTTGTAGCATTGTTCCAACCAAAAGAACTATCTACACATTTTGGAAGATCAAATGGCAATATGTTTTGAAGAATTCAATCAGAAAACGTCCAAGATTATTGACTCACATGATTAATGGTACCTTGTCCTATGAATCTAATATTTTTATGCATTTATAATTAAGGGAGAAAATAAGATCCAAAGAATGTATACCACAGGGACCAATAAACAGTCTATTTGATAATCATTGCTAGGCTCATCAAAAACAACATTACTACTCCTTAAATCCTTCACAGTAAATACAAATGTTGTACAACACAAGGTTCATGTTGTTGTCAATAAAGCAATAGTTCTGATCGAGAATACAACTATATTCCTTCAATCTAATACAATGATTAATGCACCAAACATAGGTGTACCAATTGCAACAACTTATATCATTTTACTAATGTTGTCATTCAAAATCAATGTGATACAATTAAGACACCATTAAGCAAAATCTCATTGCAATTTCTATACAAGGTTGTTTGTCCTATCATTACTCATTCTGACTAAAACAACTTTAGTGCTCACTGTTAACACCTAGACCACAATCGGTAAGTATGATGTAGTTTTGTAGAAAAAATCTTCCACACTAGCCTCATGAAAGGATGCAGATTGGTGCTAGATTGTTTGTCTTGCATAAGCTTAAACTATGCATACAAAATTCACTCATACAAAGGGATAGTTGAAATCTTAGACATTGCTAACTCACAGAAGTTGCCTCAGATTTGTAAGTTCAAATCTTTGTATTTTTTTGCAACAACTCTTTGGATTTACCCTCAAAATTATGTCAAGACTTTAACCTTAAAAATGTGCCAAGCATTCTCGTAAATCTACTTTCCAAATGTCCTTAAGTGGATTCAAAATAAACCCATCGTTTGTGCCCTAGTGGGTGTTTGGTTAGGGCTTTACTATTCAACATTAAATTCTTGGATTAGCTTCAGAAATTAGGCTCCAAATGCTTGATTCATCCACATACCATTCAATTACCTTTTACCTAAATTTTGTTTGAGCATTGGAGATCAATGTGCATAGATTTATGCCTTTAGTCACTTAGATAAACCAGCATATGTGCTTAGAAACGGAATTTGAATGACTAATGAAAAACATAGATCTCAAATAAGTGTTGTTGCGACCCACAAATTACTCCAGCGAAGATTCCATAGTTAAGTGCATTTTATTCTCAGAGGAATAAATCCAATCAGAAGGAGAATGTTAGTTTAAAAAATTGTGGATATGTAGAATGAAGACTTTGGAAGCATGGTAGAAAGAAGGGTAGAGTATTTAAGATTTACCATTCACATTAAGAAGCATAAAGATTATAGAAAAAACAAATTATTTACCCTTCACATTATTTTACACTCCTAATTCACATTGAGTTGTATTACACCTAGACTTCTCTCGAAATGCACTTGATGTAGAAAACCCTTGGTTTCCTCTATTCCTTTCTCTCAAGATCAGATCGTAATATCATGCACTACTCAAGTTCTACAGATAGTCCAAAAATATTCAACCTAAGGAGGATACAGAAGTAAACAACCTCGATGTCATTAATATTCAATGCTAAAGAATTTCATTGTCACGATTATGCTTGTTGTTGGGAAATTTTGCTAGAATCATTTTGCCGATATGTTTTTGAATGTCCTATTCACCACTTCTCCGTATTCAAGACAAAAATGTACAACAAATTTCCTTTTAAAGGTACAATCTGGCACAAGGTGGTACTATCCTTGGTGTATGTTTATGATCTAAGAATGATATCCTAGTGGTAAGTGTTTCAAATATGCCATGCCCGGTCAACATTTTAACTACATCATGCCTGGGTAAAGCCACGATCTTTGTCAAAAGGTAAGTTGATTTGAGAGAAAACATAAGTCAAAAAGATGAATATTTGTGTCCAAGTTCCTCCTTTTCCCAGCCATAGCCATGGCTTCTTCAGTCTTGTTCTCCCTCTACCCCTCCCCATGTCCTCACAAACCTTCATGTACTAGTTGTCCTATTGTTCAGTAGCACCTCTGACGAGATTATAGAAAAATAGAGGTCTTACTTCCAGGAGAAGGTTGGTTGTTTGTATGGAACCCAATGAAGAGAAAATGACAAAGCACTCTCCACTGGATTTTCCCCTTGTAAGTGAGTTGTCCTCACAGACAGCTTTTATTCTATTTTATTTTTTGCTTCTTTGGAAACAAGTTATATTTTCAATCAGGTTTCCTTCTACCGAGACAAAAATAATTTTTCGGATTAGTCCTCAATCTCCATGTAAGTTGTTCTTCATATAGAAATTATTTGTAATACTCCTTTACATTTCTTGTGGAGTAATACTCATTCGATGTCTTTTCTGGTTTTAATTTCCTATTAGTTTTTGTTTCTAACAATACTCCCTTTCATTTTGTTGGATATGGTTGAAAATTTTATAATTTCCTTTGGGTTTCCTTTTGCAGAGATGAAAATATATTTTCTGATTATTCCTAAATAACCATGCAACCAATTAGTCTAAAATTCTCTACAACACTCTTTTGCATGTTTTGTGGGTTAAATTTTGTATTTACTTCCTATTGGTAACAATACTATGTTTCCTTTTGTTGGATATACTTGAGAGAAGTAATACATGAAGAATTTACAATTCAAAAGCTTATGTTCTTAAATATTTTTAATATGAGGCTGGAGTGCATAACAAGGACTTCCCGAAGGTCAGCTTAGGTATGAGGTCGAGGGACTATTAAGCTCAACTTTTAACTGCAAGCATTTTTTGTCAAACATAGTTAAAAACCAAGTCAAAATGACAGATTTAGTGTTGGAACTACATCGTACAATCGCTAGTATGGCCCGAGAAATGCATTTCCGACCAATGAAACGTGTTTCCAACATGTGGGATGCACTAGTGCGGCTGAAAACATGTTTCAAGGTTGTACAATGCATGTTTCTGGAAATGAGACTGTTATGGTCCTGTACTATATGTTTCTTGCAACATATGATGGGAGGACATGATCCACTGCTTTGTCTATGAAAACCAACCATCAACAAAAAATAGCACAAGCATGAAATAGAAAAATAATAGGTTCAGCCAGCTAAAAGTAGCTTCCACTACAACAAAGGTCTTGATCTAAACAAGTAGACTTAGGATTCCTTTCCAAAAATGTATGAGGCTTCATAGAGGTTGGTGAGTCAATACTATGTGAGGGAACATTGGCATAAACTTACCAAGTACTGTTCCAAGGTTACAATTCACTTTTTGTTTCTTTGCTTGGTGTGCATGCCCTGAGTCTGATGAACTAGAATCATTTCCTATGGTGTCTATATCATCTTTAGAAGGAGAATCTGCAGACCTGGGTCAGTGAAAGTATAGAAACATTAAAAAGTAAAACCATACTCCGTCGGATCTCACTAATTAAGTGGTTTGTCAACAAGTTGAGGGACTGTGAATTGGTGCAGTTGGAAATGAAAGGCGAGATTGTTCCACGAAGGCCAAATCCGTGAAGTTGAGCTTCAAAACCCTCTCATCCTTGTTCAGATATGGTGTTGTTGCGGTGTTTTGACCATGTCTCTTGTCCATTATGTGAGCCAACGTTAGCCGGATCCAATTGTCTCAGAAACCCCATGAGCAGAGTTTTCTTTTGAAAAATGAAAACGAAAATGTGAATATGAAGAGGGTTATATGTCGTCATTTATTTAGTTGAAACTGTATTAATCGGAGGGAAGAGAATTGTTTAATCGTCCAATAAAATGTGAATATGAAGAGGGTTATATGTCGTCATTTATTTAGTTGAAACTGTATTAATCGGAGGGAAGAGAATTATTTAATTGTCCAATAATAGATATGACGTTGTAGAGTAGTGCAAAGTGGATTTTAAAAGAGTTTTTCCTAGAAAGAATACCTTACGTTACAAATATCGAAACAATTAAATCAATAGATAAAATTGTTAAATTGTTTATATGTAACAACATGTGCTATTTATTAACAGAAAATAAACAAAATCCTTAACAACACTATTGGTAAAAAATAATTTATACATTCTCTTTAACTTAATTACCCATACCTTTCTTAAAAAAACTTAATTGCAAACACGGAAACAATTAAACTAATAGGTAAAATTGTTTAATTATTTATATGTAACTTATGCTATTTAATAACAGAAATTAGACAAAATATTGAACAATATTGTTGGTCAAAAAATGAAAACATTATCTT
>APFE031379448.1:43613-83802 GCA_000404065.3 Pinus taeda | reverse complement strand
CCAGCTTAGTGGAGAATTCTTAATTGGTTTTCACTGGTTGTTTACATTCCACCATCATAAATTCAAGTTTGTTTCGTGAAGTATCTAAATGGCCCTGTAACTCCAGCTGCTCAAACTCAAGATTTAAAAAAACCAGTAGCCACAAACTCCATTTCCCAATGGACTAACTTTATCTGTAGAGCTCCACTTGAAGTACAGAAAGACATCCTTCCAACCAAACACAAAACAAAAACCTATATTACATAACTAGCCTAATATCTCCATAGAATAGAGACAAACTTTAAAGAGAGAGCCCTCTCTGATTACAGCTGGGCTAGAAGCTGTAGTCCAAAGACTGGTTAGTGGTTACCTCGGCCGTATTCCCTTGGGAGTCATAGGGAACAACCTGGGTGTTAACAGTTAGCATTCCTAAATGGAGTGTTAATGGAAGAGGTTTACATTGAACAACCTCTAGGCTATGAAAAGAAAGGCCAAGAGCACAAAGTGTGCAGATTGAAGAAAGCTCTTTATGGGCTAAAGCAAACACTAAGAGCATGGCACAACAGGATAGATTCCTATCTATAGGAAAATGGAATTGAAAAGTGTGAGGGAGAACCCACCCTCTACATCAAAGAAAAAGATGGTAAAATTCTAATTGTTGTGTTATATGTTGATGATGTTATTTTCATAGGTAATGATGATTATCTTATTGAGAATTTCAAAGCAGCCATGAAAGAGGAATTTGAGATGACTCACATGGTTTTGTTGAGATACTTCTTAGGAATAGAAGTAGAACAAAGTGAAAATGGGATTTTTATCTCACAAGCAAAATATGTTAATGAAGTATTGGAAAGATTTAATATGCAGGAGTGCAAAACAAAAATCACTCTCATAGTGATGGGATTAAAACTCAGCAAAGAGGACAGCAGCAAGGATTTTTATCTTAGTTTGTACAAGAGCATAGTTGGCAGCCTTATGTATTTCATTGCAACTAGGCCAGATATAATGCATGCTATTAGTTTAATTTCCAGATTCATGGAGAGGCCAAAAGAAGCACATTGGCAGGTAGCAAAAAAGATTCTCAGGTATGTTAAAGTTACTAAAAGGTTTTGCATTTTATATATTCCTTCAGAATGTTCAGATTTAATTAGATACACTGATAGTGATTGGGCTAGAAGTGTAGATGATCGAAAAAGAACATCCAGTTATGTTTTTCACATGGGTTCAGGAGCTATTTCATGGGCTTCTAAGAAACAACCTATTATAGCGTTGTCTACAGCAGAGGCTGAATATGTGGCAGCTACAGCAACAACATGCCAAGTAGTTTGGATGAGAAGGATGTTAAGGAGTTTAGGCCAAGAGCAGGAAAAAGGAACAGTGATTTTTGAAATGTAATGAGAAGAAGGGAAGCATACATTAGTGCGAATGATGAAATCTTTCACACCACAGTGGAAAGGGTAATGGAATTTTTCTTTTGTTGGTGAATATGTAATGAAAATTACACAGAAGTGTAAAGAAATGATGTATGCAGAGAGTTTGTAGCGAAGTAGCGTGAATATTTTTATTTATAGCACTAAATGTAAAAGAAAATTTTTGACACAGTAGTGTAAAATTTCTAAAAAGGAGACAGAGTAATTTTTTTTGGAAGTTCTTGGTGAATCCCTCTATTAAGAGGATGAATTTTGTATCAGGCAGTTTAGTAATGAATATAAAATTTTTATGTGTGTGAAAAACTTTGAGCTTCTCCAGAAATCTATTTTAAGCTTCCGTGTGTTAAAGATCCTGTGGAAAAAACAGAGTATTACTCTCTGCTGAGTGATTTTGTTTTGGAATTTAGCATATAAAATTCCCAACAATACTCTGACGAACAGAAGAGAATGCAAGAGAGTACACTGAGATGTGTCTCTGCAACAAAACTTCGTGGCAATAGACAGAATGCCATTGGCTAAATGTTTATACCTCGCCATCCTATTTATCCTGTGAGTTCGAAGGTTCAGTGGACGAAAAATTGATTCCAAGGATGCAAGGGAGGAATCGTTAAATAACTTTCCACCGTAGTTTAATGGTTGGTTTTAAGACAGTATTTGAGACAGTTTTTGGTTTAATTGTCACAACTTGACACAAAAAAGAAAAAACTTGTGTATTCTCTTAAATATTGTATTTAAGGGGTTGTCTCAAAAATTATTGTCTTCAAAAATTGTATCTATAAAGACAATATATAACACAAGCATTATTGTATCTTACTAGACAATTTCGTTTTTGTATCTATTTATACAATTTCATTTTTGTCTCTCTACATACAACACTATTAGGGACAATATGTATTTAATACTACGTATTGTCTCTCTAGAGACAATACAAAACAATGAATCCATAAATATATCACCATTGAAATAAATCCATATAAAAAACATTTAATTAGAAATAAACTACAAAACCATTGATTAATTCATGTTAGGGCACATTGGAATCGAACCACCAACCTCTTTCTTGTAAGGGAGGTGCTCTTCTATTTTGCTAGCACACTTTAAAGGATTATGTCAAGAGTTATGACAATCATGATAACTACATTTATAGCCATTGATTAAAAATAAATAAAAAATCTCACACACGATCTATAATCTTTATAAAAACTATAATCATGCATACAATATTTTTAACTTACTAAAACTAGCAATTGCCCCAAAAGGTGCAAAGAGAGACGGATCATATCTCTAGAAAAAGCATTCAAAAACTTATACTAGTATATAGTTAAATGTTCATGTATTGGGATTTGCTAAAGTGGCATATCCTTGTGTTGGGATTTCATTCCATGTTAACACTTTGTTTTCTTCATCTTCTTCTCCACACATGTATGTGTCTATTATTGTGTATATGCATCCATATAAAATTCTATAACAAAATGTCTAGATTTCCAAATGTAAAACAAACAGAATTATGATATGTGAATCCACAGTCTACGATTTAGTCATTATCAAAGGAAAAGAAATGAAATGGAGTGGATACAATCTCTAGCATTTTTGCAATTATTTCTCTGTACTTAAAATTTAATAGACCGGTAATATGTTTTTCCTTTGAATTTTAAGATGGATAGATTCATGGCTCCATCCTAGCTCCACAATTATTCGAGGCCCTCTATGGCTCGAGAGTTCCACATGAGCCATTGTTTATGACAGTGGAGACTACTGATGACTAAGAAGATGTGCTCAAACTGTTATCTATGCTGCTACTAAATGCAAAGATATATCATGATAATGAAAAAAACAACAGAATGTTTTGTATTAAACAAGTGGACGTTGATTATAAAAAGGAGAGGATACATAATGATAGACAAACTAATCTTCAATATCGAGTGCCAAGAAACCATTGCGAACTATTAACAAAATAGATAAGCATAACACGTGCAAAGTTGCACACTGTGAACTGTAAAGAAAAAGGTCAAAGAACTACTTACCACAATTGCTTCAGTAGGATCTATCCACCAGAGTAATTGAAAGAATAGAAACAATTAGAACAATTATGTTGGTGATCACATCAAAGAAATGATCCTCAGCATATACCTTCACAACCTCATTAGTAAAACTTCCACAATACATCATGAGGAACAACTTCACAAAAGTAACTGAAACCATAATTCCAACCACCCGATGCCATTTGTCACCATCTAAAGAGAAACCATCCTCCTACGGAAATTTGGAAATAAAGTTGACAAAAGTTAATTCCTTATATGCAAGTTGGCAAAATACTCTACCTCTCAAAATGCAATACACACAATTCTTACAATAAGGTACATGATAGAACAATGAACAATATGATATGAAGCATGGAGAAGCAAATCCATGGCTAATATGAGCTCAATATCAGGGTAGCTTTTAAGACAAGGAGTAGGATTATAAATTCACGAAGAAACAACAAGAGTATGTAAAATGATTTATTAAAAACAAAATTGTAAGACTTAGCATACAGGTAGCTGCCAAGAAAGGTGCATGGTTTTTGTTGTTTGGGTGTTGCAAGCCCATGATTCCTTTTAATCTATATTCATAAGGCTAGCATTTTTAAATAAAGGGGTACTTGCAAGAGGTGATGCCAAAATACGAGGGTTTCTACTAATAACCATACAAAAAAACAAGTGAGAAAGATTTTAATCTATATTTGAAAAATAGAAAGCAATTTTATGAGATATAAGAAAATATATAAAACCATAAATGCATGCATTGCAAACTTAGTTTTCCTTTGAGAGATTATAGAAACTTCAAATGTAAAAAGAAAATGTTCAAATAACTATTCTAATTTGACATTCATAATGCAAAATTTAAAGTACCTTACAACGCAATGAGGCTCACCAAACCTCTCTCATAGTGAAACAACAACATACTTGACCTACAAAATCAAGAGCATATAAATTCTATTAATGTCTAAAATGGAGCCCCAAAAAATTCTTGTTCATTGTAAGGGAGGTTATTCTTTAATGCAATTCATACATTTTATAAGTAGAAAGGTAGCACAATACAGAAGCAATGAAGCAAAAGGATTAAGCCTAACTAACAAGTGCATTATCATGTTATGGAAGGAGGAGGTTGCGTGGAAAATCACTCGACTAAAATCTCGGAACAAAGAAAGACATGAGATAATTTGCATCTATAATATCTATAAAATTCCAACAAAACTAGATGTCTTCACCACTTCCCATATAATTTTAGCTTCCGTCATCATGCAACATGATGTTCAGTAACAAGAGGAATGACCTCTAGCAAGTGTGCTTCAGTTTATGTAGGTCGGTTTGTGGTATAGAAAAAGTTTGATGTGAGTCTACCCCAACTAACCCATGTTTAATTCTCAGTATATGCATAGTTGGGCATCCCCAAAGTAACACATGCCAAGAATGTTTCACCCACTCGGGCCAAAATTTTCATAGCTATTTCAAAAAAATAAAAGAGGAGGGGATGCTTTAGTATGTATTCAGGTTGGAAGGGGGGAGTGCCTCAAAAGGAATTTGTTGCAAAGAAAACAAAAATAAACAATACCAAAGCATGATATAAAGATTGTACAAAATCTTAAGCCAATCACGTGGCCATGTGGATGGTCTTGCTTTTTAGACCATGCAGATTGTGATTGATATGCACCCATAGCAATCTTAGTCTCTCTTGAACAATCCATTCAATGTTGGTTAATATTTGATGACCCTAGAATTATGTAGTCATCGTACCCTTTGAATGGACGTAAATCATGAAACGACGATTTTTCAGAGCCCTAGCCTATCACATAAAGAATGTAAGTAAAATTTGAAGGACATAACATCCAAAATGATAATATGATATTAGTTTCAATAATAGTAAAGATTCGTTAATTTTGAACTGAAAATTTTTGAACCGAGTCTAGCACTTGAAGGTGACTAAACTAAATGCTATTCTGTAAATTACAGGAGAAAGCCATTTTCTACTAAATGTATCTAACACAAAATATGCTACAAGGAAAATTAGTAATTGAGGACTACATAGATCATTTTATGTAAAGCGGTTGAGAAAAAAAAATGTGGATAAATTACATGAGGCTTATTTTCTAGAACTGCACTTGGAGAAGGTGCTTCATTATCATCCCTTACCTCATGATTCCCAAGACAAAAGAAGTTCAAATAATCCTAAGATGATATGTCTTTTCTAGACCCTCTTCTTCCAATTTGTTGAAAATAGTTTGATATGTCATCTGTATAGTCTGTCCCTGCAATGCGAAATAAAATCTTAAGATACAAAATTAATAATTTCTTAAAGCATAAATATTTTATCATTGTAATCTGTAGGTCAAATATAAATGTATATTTATTGAAAAACCCAACAGATTAGTTCAACAAAATATTTCCAATGTTGTTCGGCATTTGGCTAGTTATGTGCCAACAGGTGACCGGTTCAAATACTCCTCGGTAAGTGCGCTAGTCTACAAAGACAAGTTTACTAGGGATGTCATCCATGAATGCAACGAAGTATTTTTTCAAATTTTCCCATAACGTTTAAAAATTTAGAGACTGATTACATATCATATTAAATGGAAGACAAAAAATAATGGATGAAAACATAGATTGACTTGAGTACCTCACTTCCATCAACATTCAACTTCGATTTTAAGGTTTCCAACCTATATTTTGGATGATGGAACATGCATTTTGAACCAAATTTGCAGATACCAATTTTCATATAGTATTGAGTTCAATAATATGAAAATCAACAATACAACAAAAAGCTAAATTAAACAACATGAAAATAAATCAAACATTACAAACAAAAGAAAAATTACAACAGTATCACAAGGATATGTGCTACAACAAAATAAATAAATAAAATCTTTGTCTAACATGTCTCCTTTGCCAATCATATGCCTTGCTTTGAATACAATTTATGGATAGCTACTCATTAAGATAGTATTTTCTACACATTTTATCCTCACTATCTGGCATAATAAATTCCTTTAATTCACACATGATGGGTCTCGTGATATATCATAAATGCTGAGGGGTAGGTGTTACTCTATCTTTGGGGCTTTATTGTGCCCTCTTATTTTTGTAAATCTAGGGAGCACCTAGCCCTTGCCATCAAAGTCATATTCCCATTCTTTGTTTAGGTGGATGATAGAATATAGAATTGGGGAGTGGCTTTAACACCACCTTCATTGATCATTTGATAATTGAACTTCTTGTGCATCGAAGGGGTGTACTGTACCTCTCCTAAGACTTGCTATCTGCATAATTTGTGTTCATCTATGTCTCCTCAGTGTACAATCTCGATAATATAATTTTATATTGTTGTGTACATTGATCTTAGCTTCATTCATATATAGTACTCTCGGTCCATCTCTACACTTTATGTAAGTATACTCTCGACATTCATATATATATAGAATGATCTTTGCACAAAAAACTTGGGGTCTAATCTACTTTATAGCTCACATTACCCTTGCTTTGATACTCAAATTTATGACACTTTCTCCTCGCTCTCTGATATGGAACAATCATAGTATATTATATCATTGTTGTTGTAGTTTAATGGATGACTCAGTTACATTTTTTCTACAAGGATCTTCACACATAAACTATGTCTCATTTTTCTCTCATCTATACTCCTAGGAGAGCATCCCTTGATGAGATTCTTGTTGGGGACAAAAACAATATCGACATAGCAATATTAATATGGAAGTACTATGTATTGAATGATGTAACTAAGTAATGGAGAGGAGTAGGAAATTCTTTGATGATGCTAAAAATTCAACCTTGGTACAGTTGTGAAACCCTCTACATCCATAACCAAATAAGAGAAGGGAATCCTCAATTGCAGCAGTAGCTATATTCATAAAAGGAATCTGGATAAAGTCATTACCTTCAACATTATAACCCAAGGGATGACCCCAATCCCGAGGGAGAAGGAGACAATGTAAACCTATACAAAGAAAACAAAAATGCAATTATACAAAACTTCAACATAATAAAGACATCAATGTAATAATGTAAATTTCAATAAGTTATTTACCAACTAAAATTGGAGCTTACCAACAAACTTGTGACCACCAAAATACTAGTGAATGTTACAAGATTTGACTCTCCTGCAAGGTGGCTCTAGATGATGACAGGATACACCAAGAACTAATCTTTAGCATTTCAATCTTTCAAAGATTATTATAGAATCTAAAGTATGTCAAAGCCCATTTTCCAATAAGTTGATGAGGATCTGTTATGATTATATTCATCATACTAGTAACAGACAAATATCACTGTGAGAGGTTGATTACTTTTAATAAAAGGCAAGGCCAACCAGGAAAAGACAAAGACCCATCCCAAGAGAGGAGATCTATTGAAATCATTAAAATTTTATGTGAGATATTTAAACTGAACAACACTCATCATGTCATATATAAAAAATTAGAATTGACTGAGTTAAAAGATCCTCTTCTAAATAGGTTGTTTACTCACCATAAGAAGGATATGTCTACCAGCTTTGTCAATCAATACATAACTGACAACAGCAATAACAACCTATACATAAATAATCCAACAATTTTCACACGATTAAGATGAGTAACAATATACCTTTTATTATAGTGAAACATTCCTAGTACGCATTGAATAGTACCATGTACAAGAGTTGCAACATTACCAGATGAAATTCATTTTTTAAATGATAAAAGAGTAAAATAAATACAACTTTTCTTAAGCAAGCGAGTGATAGACAATAAGAAATAAAATCAATAGAAGGGCCACAATGATCACATGAATTATCTGAGTCCTTAGTTAAAAATTAAAACCCTCTAATTATGAAAGATTATAAAGCTACAAAAAGGATTCCCTGTGTTCAACTCCCATCCAAATTAGAAGTCCATGATGCCAATACATATTTTTCAATTACTTCATGTTTTTACCAATAGAACAATATGAATCCAAATCACAAGTACCAGAATTTCTAATAGGAAGTTGATGGTAAACTCACTAGTAGACTTAAAAATGGAACTACTTTAAAACATAATACCGTTGATTCCACTCAATTGTTGTAAAAGAAGCGGTCCAATGCCAATCTGTATATAATAAATACAACACAAGGATACTTTACCTTTGCGGTCATATTTTTTCCATGTAAGCAATAAAATGCCAACCAGTTTATGCAAATTCACCAGCACATACAAAATCAGCTTAGTCTTGATGATGAACCACATTGTATGATTCAAAATGTGTAGACCAAAAAATTATATATGTGATTTATCCGAAAAGATTTTTTTATAAACATTATGAATTGCAAAATCTTGTACTCAGAAAAATCTATATCATATTCCTAACTATGCAAGCATATGACTTACAGTCAGAGGCATTGCATATTTTAATTCAAATATCTCAAAAAAAAATATTCTGGGTTATCGATTTCCTGTCTCGACTACACTCTGAAAGGAAAAAAAATTCATATTAGTGACAAATATGACCTTGATGGGAAATGAATATACATAGTTGGAACTTTGTATGAAAAACATTCAGACTATAGATTGAAAAAAAAGAAACTCTAACCAAGGAAGCTATAATTCCATTAGAACAATATCAGATATCCATTACACAATAACTACACATGACTGATAAGCAATCGGTCAAGAAGGGTACAATAGAAATAGATATGCATTATGGATAATGATACAAATGCGGTTTCTCTGAAATGTTACCCTGATTTCAACAACATATCGGTAGTATCAACTTGACTGCCTCTAAGAGCTTGCAATGAGGCTTCAAAATTTTCATTATCAATTTTAGCCTACACTCATAAGAACATTAAATTTGATATTAAGTTTTCACACAACATCACATACGGTGATAGGGTTAACATTGTTAAAACCAACTCGGTCACTTGAAAAACATAATTTTCATTATCAAAAACTTACCAACCATCTTAGAGATTCTAGGATAAAACAATGGGCAAACAAACATTTCTCCAAAGCCTCAAATCTAATCAACATAGAAAGAGTAGAATCTGTGATAAAAGCAAGGTTCCCAGTTTGAAACAAGATCAAATAGAGACGAAAAAAAAACATAATAGAGGAAAATGATTTTAAATAGTTATCAATTAGAAAGAAAATATTGTTCAAAAACATGGGAAAATGAGAGGTGTAATAACATATTGGAAGAACAACTGAGTGAGGACGGGAAATCACTACTTAAATCAATTTATAATGTTCATCTAAATTGGCCCTTAAACTAGAAATTCATTTCTATTAACAAGAAACCTTCCATTCATTCAAGTAAAAGTAATCTCCAACTTCTAGAAAAACCAAAAATGGGACTTATCTGCAATAGTTAGATCCCTCCAACCAAGGACCAACCAAAACATATGTGCCAGCATGATACCAATTGTCACAGAAACCTATTGAAAAATATCCACTTTCATTTTTTCTGAAGATATCTAATTCTATAGAAACTTGTGTGATTTTAGTGAAGTTATGACAACTGTGATTTTGTCACCTGTATTATGAAGATATCATATGTATTTCATCATATGGCATGATTTGACCCTAATGAAAGAAAAATAACATAGGTAATACATATTGTCATAATTATTAGATCTTTTGACATAAATATCTACAAGGGCAACAATTTTAGAGTGGAATAGTATCATTGTGCCAAGTTGTTTGTTGGAGCACATTCATTTCTCATCAATCCTATTCCTTCCTCCCCATCAAGAAAAGCAAAGGAGCCATGAATAACATTGTCTTTTCCATTGCAATGTTGTACCTTCAAGAAGTGAAAGCGTGAAATCTTTTGATCGGAGTATTGGTTAGCAAAACTGAGATTTTGCTAAACTCACCTCAGTGAACTCATATCTTAGATCTCTCAAGAAAAAAGATGGTTCTTCTAAAAGACCTGAAGCTATCTTGCCTAGTAATTTTTTTTTTGTATACCTTACATGTGGCACTACTAGAGGTATAACAAATCATCATATACAACTCAACATCATTCATGACCTTTTTACAAGGTGTAGAAGCTTCTATAAAATTATGACAGTATTGCAGTCTTGTTCACAAATAATGTTGTGAACAAGACAATCAAATAACTTGTCCTTTGAAGAATTATCTATTATGAAGTATCTACAAATTATGAAGAAACTTCATGGAACTGTGCAACAGTCTCTTTTGAGGCAACTCTCAACCTGAAATGAGAGGTACCTTGAAGAATTATCTGCATGGGAACTTGCTTTTGATATGTAGATCTTATGTAGAATAGTGTTATAAACACTTGAATGAAAAATACCTTTCCTCACTATGCATTAGTTTCCTAATGACTTAAGGAAAGATTCTCACCTTAAGATGAAGCTACAGAATCCTTGGATTAATAGTAATTTGCAGATGATTGGATTCTCAATGTTCAAAGGGAACTATGATGTTTGGATACAACTATTGATGTTGTCTATCCAACGAGAATATGGTATTCTCCTTCACCAATCATATCCATTGATTCAAAGACAATTTATGGATAAATACTCATTAAGATAGTATTATCTACGTAAATTATCCTTCTCAATATCTGGCATAATAAATTCCTTTAATTCTACACACAGTGGTACTTGTGATATATCATAAATGTTGAGCGATAGGTGTTAATCTATCTTTAGGGCCTTCAGTGTACACTCTTCTTTTGTCAAGCTAGGGAGCATATAGCCCTTGCCATCAAAGGAATATTCCCATTCATTGTTTAGGTTTACCCTAGAATATAGAATTGGGCAGTGGCTTTAACACCATCGTAATTGATCATTTGATAAGTGAACTTCCTGTGCATCGAAGGGGTGTAGTGTACCTCTATTAACAAATGCTAGATTTTTCATGTTATCTTGCTCATCCAAGTCATGAAATAAATTGATAGAGGTCAAATTGTAACATATGAACTGAAACGCCTATCAAGAATCTTGATCACAACAAACTCCTTCAATTCTAGACAATTGTTTGGGTAATATCAGGATCAGCAATGCCATTCAAATGAGAACATGTCTCAGTTTGCATCTCTCTCATGATAGAACAAGTATGCTTCAAACCTATCACAAATTTAGTTAGGGATGCGATTAAACTGCATCCCCAATAGTCTTCATTAATTTTTTTCAATTTTGAAGCCCCTTTCGAAATCTGCAACATGTTCTTGTTCTCTTCCTACATCGTAAAATGACTTCTCATTATAAAACACAGAGGGGCCTTTCTTTAAGCTGAATGCGATGAACTCATCGAGATTTCATGATCAAATATCAATTGTCCGTCAAAATGCAAAATATGAGATGGTTCAGAATTTGACTTTTCACACTCATATTATTCATTATGTTCACATTCACAAGCAGGACAACCCTAGTAGCTTCCTCCTAGATCTGGCACATTACTGTCTTTAAAATGGGGCACAATAGCTTCTTTAGTAGAGTATTTATCCCCAAAGTAAATTACATTGTTCAGTCCAAATTTTGGGCCTATGTTATCCTTCAAAGTAGTAGATTTATTACAAGAAGGTTTTCTAATAGTCTCATTCAAGTTGTGGAAGAAGACCTTCCTTTTCTAAACCTGCCAACAAATGTTTGTAGGCATTACCAAAAATATGCATTTCCGAGCCCCAATATTTGAGAAAACATTTAATGGGTGCTATCATAAAATATATTCTCTTCAAGATTCATAAGTGCTTGAACAAGTCTTTCTACTTGTATTCCAAAGAAAGAACAAATATCATGGCCTCTTCCTATCTTTCCTTAAGTTTTGAAATATGAAAATAAATCAAATTAGTGTGCAAACAAGCATTAAGAGCAATCAACCAAAGAAGAAATTGAAAGAAATTGACCCATATACTTTAAATAAACAAAAGTTTAGAGGAAATTTGATAAAATCTCATGGGAAATAGTGTTCAGATTAAATATCTTTAGTTAATCAAGGGTTTGCAAAAAATTTATCACAATATTGAGCTAAGCTAAGGGTGTATGGAGAATTAACATAAATACATCCACTAGAGGAGGAACAAAAAACTAGGAATGAAATGTAAAATCCTTACTCCCTCAGTAAATTCACTTAAGAAGTAGTTTTGTCTCATGGCCAAGCCTTGCAGACGCTCCTTGGTTGCTTTGGCATGCTCAATGGGCTTGAAATACAAAAATTATTGGTTTCTTTGTGGGTAAATGAATATGCTTTCAATCTCCCCAAACTTAATGAACTTTTCCAGAACCATAGGCTCCTTTGTCTTGCTGGACACATTACCTAAACCTAAACATATATTGTGAGAAGTTTCCTCCTCCTCACCTCCCTTCGCTTAAAGGCCATTCCCTTACAGTGGCACCCCATGGGGTTCATGGTTGAAAGGAGTTGAAGCACATTCTACACCAAAAAAGAGGTCCCTTGAGTTAACGAAATGGAGGAGAAGGAGCAAAAGCAAAATCAATCCAAATGAATTTTACATCTATAGTTATGGATTGCCACAGACCAGGCTATAGAGCAGTGCCTCTTGGACTCACCATTGATTCTGTGAGTATGCATCTCACAACCCTCCCTTGCTTGCTTATAAACAAATATATATGATTCGTGCACCAGGAATCATGTGCTGACCCTAGCCATGGGAACATTGTTCTTATCCTCTTACCATTTATTGTCTGGATAACATTGGTGTGCCTTGATAACTCTAGTGTGAAGGAAGAGAAATTCTATAACCCTCTTAACCGTTCATTCCCTATCAACTCCGATGCCAAAGAAAGAAATCATATAGCCCTAAAATCCTAAGAAGAGAACAGAAATTGGAAACTACGTGCCATTTTGAATTTAAAATAGTTGAAAAGTGAATAAGTTAAGACAAAAATTTAATTTTAAGATGAAAGGATGCTCAACGAGTAAGACAAAAATTAATTTTAAGATGAAAGGATGCACAAGCAGAAGAAGTTGGAAAAGGTGAGTGATTTTATATCTAAAATAATTGAAAAGTGAATAAGTTAATACAAAATTCTAATTTTAAGATAAAAAAATATTTTTGTGTTAAATAAATTTCTTAAAAGCATCATAGGAAGGATGAAAAAATATATTAAAGAAATAAATCGATTATTTTAAATATTTTTTAATTACTTTTTTAATAGACAATTTATTATTTTTCTCCTAAAGGACTTTATTTTTGAGTTTCTTAAAATAATATTGAAAATTTTATTTAAAAAATAAAAAATAAAAAATTATGTTTAAAAGTTTTGTTTAATCATATTTTATAATGTTTTTTTAATTATACTTTTGTTTCTTTAGAGAAAATATGAAAAAATATATTGAACAAATAAATAAATTATTTTAAATGTTTGTTTTTTAAATTAGATGGTTCTTTTTATTATATGAAATTAGTTGTAATATCCTTATTCAACTTCTCCGTACTCATCTTTCCCATTCTCATGCTAGTTATTCTCATCTTTCCCATCTTTATGCTAATATAAATTTTAATGTTATCTAAATTTATGTGCTTAGATTGGAGTTTGGAGGCATTATTCAAGGCTTGAGTCATTCATTTATACAGACACTAATACTCAAGAGTTATTCATCACCAAAGGAGCATCTTGAACTAACACAACAATTTCTTAGTGCATTCTTTGTCCCACTTCCATAATTCGTTGCTATGTTTCAACAGGCTTTATTTGAGTGATGCTCGGTAACCCAAAAAAAATTCCATTTACAACATGGATCAGGACTTGGGTTGTTGTATATTGTCCCTAGATGACAGTTTTGAGATTGATTTTGCAGAGAATGCACCATGCTCATTGGCAGGATGGAATGACCATGCTTATTGGATGCTTATGGGTTGAATTAAATAAATTGCATTGGATTTTGCTAGCACGAGTTGTTTATACCATAGGATTGTGCAATTCAATAATTTTGCATCATCAAAATGGTTTGTGAATGATCTGGTGCGAAGGAAATGGGAGAGACAATAGTTTACCCATATCCATGAGATCCATTACTGATTTACCTTGTGAAAGAGGTATTCGATCCACCACCATAAGTATCCCATAATATGATCCTACACATAGTCTATCAATTAACTCTTTTAGTATCTTTGGGAGAGTTTTTCGTTAGGGCTCTATCCCACTTCCATAATCCATTTCCATGTTTCAACATGATTTGTTGATTTTATGTTATCGAAAATATAATAGATCATTTTCAATATGTTGGTTATCATAAGTGTCACCCCAACCTTAGCCATGAGTGAGAATTATGAGTCATGAAGATAGGGTCAGTTTTGAGACTCTCCTTCGAAGGATCTAGCTCTAGCTGTATGGAATTTATTGGGATTCTCTCATTAGCTTTGAATACTACTATTCTCCTTTCTTGGGGTTTAAGCACATAACCATTGAAGGTAGTCGGTAAAGTTTCTTTAGTGAACTGTTACATTAATATCCCATAAAATAGGTTTTTGGGGTTCTACACCATGAGTCTAGCTGGGAAAATTGAGTTATAGTGATAGGTGAGAGCTATGCATAGCTCACTAAAGGTGTTTCAAGAGGTTATTATTCTAATGGATATATAATTAGACTCTTTTCATTTGTAACTTAGAGAAATGGAAAAGTTGTGGAGACAAGCTCCATTCTTTTTCTTTCACAGGGCCATGTCAACGTTCGGCTAATGGAAGTTTGGGGTAATGGCTACATACAGACTAATCAGAAGACCATGCAATGAGATTACCATCTCTAGGGAACGTCACAGGTCTCCACATTGGTTCAATTGATGCTATATTGGTTGAGAAATATTTTTCATGTAAAATACCGCATATGTCATGAAGAAAGACTCATCTTGGAACAAGTGAAAGAAAGTCAGACGCTTGTCAAAGACCTGATAAACAAGGATACAATCCTGAAATGAAGAAGGTACTTATGGTGAAATTTTCAAATTTATTTCGGTCTAAGGAACTGACACATGATGTAGTCATTGCTATGCAAATTTTGATTTTTCTTATGTTGGTCCATGCTTTTCAAAATGGTCGTGTTATTGATCCTTCTATTATAAAAACTATTGTTGAAAAGATGATTGATCCACTTGGAAGGATAAGTCCAAAATACAATGAGCCCTTAAAGACAATGTTTTTGTAGCTAGCAATGCACTTGCTGAAGTATCTCCTTAATGATCTTATGGACCCTAAAAAGGAAATTGAAAATTTAGTAGAAAACTATCTCACTCAAAAGGAAAGTGTCGGCAAGTCATGTGCAGTTTGCCAATATCTTAAGGCTCATAAAGTTCCTATGAAAACCGTACTTCACACATTTCTTGAGCTTTTAAAAATGTCCCGAATAGAAGACAAGGATATAGTTAACCGAGCTCACATATATTCATACTACTACTAGCGCAAATATTTCTCTTGGTAGAAAGCAAGATACCTCTAAAGATCACTTATATGAAGGAAATACTGGTTCAAAAGTACCATTCAATTTCTAATTTGGTTCACATTTTTTAGCTTACTTATGACATTCAAACCCATTTTATAGCTACCAAGCCCAAATTCTGTCATAGATGCTAAATTCTCTTTGTCACCTTGGACTGTATCAAAACACTCCCACAGAAAATAGACATCTAGCTATAGAGCTCGTTGGGCTTGTTGTTGCATGGGAAAAACGACATCAAGCAAAAGCACTAGTAGCGTCAAGCATAGAGGGGCATGTTTAGTCTATGGATATGCCACTTTTGACTCCACCTGTAGGAGGTTACATGGTGAGAGTAACATTGCATGAAAAATCTCCATCTGATGCTTTAGGATTTCCAGATTCTTTGACCAAGAAAGTTAAAAAAGAAAGTGGCCTTCCTAATTTTGAACCCAAGGATAAATAAATGTTTGCAATATACAGAGGGATGTTAAAGCTGCTACTGGAGGCTTTGGAGGCTTGGCCAATAGTTATTGTAAAGCTGAGTAATTTGGAGGCTATAAATTGTTCACAAGAAAAAGATTATGGAAAAAAATCCTAAATATAAAATACATTTCCCTGAGAACTATCACAAATTGAATGAGATCCCCATACAAGAACCAAAAAATGCAGTAAATTTTTTGGAAAGATATATCATCTTCTTACTACTTAATTGGATCTCACCTAAGTTGGAAAGTAGGAAACAAGGCTATTATCAAAGTGCCTACAAATTTTTGGATAGGCAAAGAGCTACGCTACAAAATTCGATGTGATTTCATGGAGGCTTTTAAGCTTTAAAGGTATTTAGGACATAGTAGTTCTATATTTCTGACACACTCACCAATCCCTAGATTAGGTCTACAGTAGCAATATCAACTTTAGGCTAATAGGGCAAACAACAATCCATTGGGAGAAGATGAGACTTCAATTAAATAAGGCTAGAAAAAACACCTTATGTGAGAAGAGGATTCAAATGTTTGGAGTGAAAATCCAACCTAGGGTACCTACTCAATTAATTTGGCATATGAATTGATTTTCAACTGCCAACAAATCCAATACCCACCACCTTCATAGTGGAGCATTATCTAAAAGGTCTAGGGCTGCCTCCCAAAAGCATCCACTTTACATAGTTGGCACTAGAAAATACCATTTTCACATGCAACAATATTCGATGCAAAAGTTTGGAAGGCCCAAGAAAATGTCCCCTACATGAAAGAGAGATGGTAAATCACTTGTTCATAAATTTCCACTTCTCTGTAGAAGCCTGAAGCACCATTACGGCACCTTCCCTTTAAAAGGAAACTCGGTAGGGAATTCAATAAATCAAGCCCCTCATGTATTATCGTAAGGGAAAAAGGAAAACTCCCTGGTCTTATTTTTCGATGTTCTATGGTCTCTACAACTTGCCTACAACACAATTTTTTTTGAATAGAAATAATACCCCATGGAGGTCTTCCATAGGGTGATTTAAAGCATGGGATCTATTAAAGCATCACCCATTCAAAAGGCCACCCTGGATCCCACCAAACCAGAGAGAAGATATGAATCAACCCAAAGCATATCCAACAAATCCACTAGCAATAATCCATAAGTGTCCACACCCAAAACTAAAGTTCAATAAATTCTACCCTACAACATGTATTGAAGATAGACAAAGAATTAGCACAAGGATGAATCTGAAAAATTAGTTTAGCAATGTAAACTAAGTGGAGAAAGGCCTAGTGGCAAAACTTCTTAGCCCAACGAGGCCATAGTTCCACATCACCCAAAGTTGTAAAAAACCATCCTTTATCATAGTGAACAAAGAGTACATGAGAAACCTAGGTGCTAGATCATTATTAAGTCATCTACATACTTATTAGTGTTTTCTTTTTTCTGCATATATGCTATTGAGAAAATACCTTAAAACTATTAGGGACTAATATATATGACAGTTGTACTATATTTCTCAATGTCGTATTAGATACTTCTACTTATTTGGATGTCATATCACTACTCTTGCTATATATATCTATATATATATATATTATATATTTATATCTATTATTATAATATATATAATATATAGTATTTCCTTGGCCATGGCATGTCCTCGAGGCTAATTTTATTTTCCTCCACTAACATTATCAAACCATTAATTACATGATTAATTTCAATGATTCTTGTAGTAAAAAGTCAAATGTTCTTGCAAAAATGTCCTTTAATTTGTAACTGGAAAAGCTTGACATACTACTTTGAAAGCACAAGTAAACTGATCCTTACCGTCTACCAAATGGTGCTCAGGCCGATGAACCGACTTCATAACAACATCAAAAAATATATTATCTTGATTACTTCTTAAGTAAGAAGCACATATTCTCCATTCTATTTTTCATTGCACAATGGTGATCTTGAGGTTGTTTCGATGAAAATTGAAACCATGACCTCACGTCATCTATACTTTTGAACTCTTCTTCCTAAAGTAGTCACCTTTTCACATAGACTATTTGGCTATAATCTCATGCCTAAGACCAAACATGGTGCATATTGTGAGTAGGATGATGATGGCAAGTTTGCAAGTGTCTTCCTTGTGACTCAGTAATAGAGGAAACTAGTAGCATCAGACACAAATGGACAAGGAGAGAAGTGGTTGAATGACATAACACTACAAATTGAGAGAGATTAGCAATATTAAAGTGGTGTGTTTATAAGATTGAGAATATCTTTGAGGACACGATTATATCCATGGATATGATAGTTGATGCACACGACTTTCACAGTAAGTTCATATGAATATTATCAACGATATGATGTTAAAATAATTTGAGGACCATATAGGTGAATAGATCACATACTAATTATGTGATGAGGTGCATTTGTAGCCTTAGTATATGCATGCCAAAGAGGAATTTGGATTGAGAATAAATATTGGAAATGTTGACATCCAATCTTTGGGATTAGGAAAACTTATGTAAGTATTCTAAATATAAAAAAATAAATGAAGATAGAACACGAAGATACATTGGGAGATGAAACCCAGTAGTCTCTCTGCTTGTATATACTCACATTCTCTTTTAATGCAAAAATAAATTTTATTAAGAGTTACAAACATGTCCTGATATGGTATCAGAGCAGTAGATTCCAATTCAACTCTCTCCTCTTGTAACTCATAATCATTGACATATTCCCTACCATTATTTCATTCTATATTCTATCCCTTTGTGCTCTATATAGATATGTTATTATTCTAGACATGTGCCCCTATTGTATATTCCATGTGAGTTCATTTGAATTCCTAAGAAGACCGTTGAATTGTGCCTGGAATTCCTACAAATTGTGACTGATTCTTTCAATGGTGTGTGCTCTCCTACAACAACGTTGGTTTGCTGCATGCAAGCCCTACATTGAAATGTGTTGGATTGGTATGCATTAGAATGTGAGTTTTTAAAAATGAAAACTATTTAAAAAGAGTCATTGGATATAGATTACTTCATTCATAACCCTTGTTAATCGTAAGTATTATTTAAGTTCTAAATAGGCTTACAAGTAGTGTGTATGAATGGTCAGATGGTTGCTTAAATGTTGTGGTGAGTCCCTTTTAGTGCTTGTGAACCATGTTGTTTGGTGCATTCATTGCTCTCTGTGTTGGAATGCTATGCCTATAATATGCATTGATGTCCACCTAGTTCATTGGCTCAACATTCTGTGTTGGTTCACCATTGTGTGTTATTTGGTATCATAAGTTTATTGCATTGGTGCATTTCCTATAGTAACAAAATTGAATAATCCTTTATTGAAGATGGTAAAATATGTGGTAAAGCGAAAGGAAAAGCACTTGAATCTGCTCATTATCTTGTGGCACATTGCAAAATTTGAATAATTCAAGACTTATTCAGTGCTTCACTTTATTCATGGAAAGATGCTTGGTTTCTTCATGTAGGAGGAACATGCCACATGAATTGCTAGAGATATTTCTTTGAAGAATTCACTGAGAACCAATGGATACGCTATATACTCTTAACATTCTCCTCAATTACTAGCTGCAAATTTGAAAGTTTCCTGCAATGGATTTGAGATTCAAGAGGTACTTAATAAGGACTTGTTGGAGAAGAAGAATTGCATGTTTGATCCTTGGGAAGTAACATCCCTTGTACTTGCTTTGAATTTGGTTGCCTTCTACATTGGCTATTTATTGGTTTGGTAAATGACTATTATATGTCTTGTTTTGATAATTTAAGTGTGCAATGCCTTCGAGGTTTATAATAAACAATCCTTAAATGTGGATATATGTAATTTTCTACGAGTCCATCACCTCAAATTTTCTCATCAATTTTCCCCTTTAAATATGTTACAATTCTTGCATTCTTGCATTTAGTATAGCTACTAGTCCAATAGGTTTACCCATCATTGTAATGATCACACACATCTCATAATACTTACACACAACTAAGCATGGGAATTGAGCCAAATTGTGAATGGTCCTCTCATACCAAAGTTTGTGAGGTCCCTTTGGTACCTCATACTAGCGAAAGTCACAAACTATTGTCGGGAAAATTTTCGTTATCAACAAGCATGTGAATTATGGAATCAAGGTCCATAATAAGGTTGAGAACAAAAAATGTGGCCATCTAAGGCCTTAAGATGGATCCTAAGGCTTTTCTCCTAAGATTTTAAAGGTGGGAGAAGTAGTTGATTCCTCCAAATATTCCACTCTAAAATATGGCTGAAAAATAATATATTGATCCAACCACAGTTATTTATACTTTCATCTTGGATCATATCTAACAACATATGAACAAAATTATTTACCGAGAGAATCTAAGTAAAAGTGCTACTGACATTGCTTAGAAGAACATAATATGCCATCCTCAAAATCATCCACCTCCTCAAGTTAAACAATAATATTTGGGGAAGGAAAATTTACTTTTAATCCTAAGGCACCAATAGGATTTTTGCTACTTGTTTTATCAAGAAATATAATTCTATTAATGAAACAAGAAGACTATGTAATCAACAAATTTTAACATTCCCTATGGAAGTTAAGGTCAACAAAATCCTCCGCTTTCTTGATATCCTCATCACTAGGATTGATGATGGCTCTATATCCCACCAGCTATATAGGAAAATGACTCACACCAAAAAATATTTACATGCCTCCTCACATCATCACCCCACCCACAATCTGGGAGTCCTCAACACATTGGCAATTAGAGCCCTTAGAATCTCTAACAAGGAACAGCTAGAGAAAGAAAAAGAACACCTTATTAAAGTTTTCCTAAAAAAGGATACAACAAACATCAAGCTATCAACGCCATAAATAAGGCAAACACTCGACCTAAGAAAAATAAAAACTTTGATAATATAATAGAAAAAGTCAACATCCCTTACATACTAGGGACTACAAACAAAATCTTAGCATCCTGAAAATAAATGGAATTCTAACCACGTTCAAACCCTTAAACACTATCTGTAACTGCCTTAATCCAGTAAAAGACAAAATTGATCCTAAATGCCATAAAGGTGTCTACTTAATTCCCTGCTCATCCGACAAGCCCTATGTAGGTTAGACCGAGAGATCCTTTAACATGAGAATCCAGGAACACTCAGTTGACATTAAACATAATTGATCCAAATCCTCAGCTCTAGTTGAACATTTTGATAAAACTAAGCACCAAATCTATATAGAAGACACTTGTATCTTAGCTAGAAGTGGTCACTACTTCATAAGGAAATTCAGAGAAGCCATAGAAATTAGCAAGCACCCTAATAACCTCAATAGAGACAACAGATGGACCATAAGCGAAAACTGGATTCCAATCCTATCATCCAAATATACCCCTACTTAACTATAATACTCCTATAATTAACCTAGAACAAACATAAATGATCTAATCCATTATAATTAAAAACAAACTATGACCATACTAAAATACAATTTAACAAAAATCATAGGAAATAAACATCAATTTCAAATATCTTAACTATAATAATTCCACAACCTAGGGTAATACGTAGTAGTCTTAATAAATAATCACAACATATACTTAAAATAAACGTGATTAAAATTAATAAAAATACAAAATAAAAACAATTACAATGAAACATAAATAAGAAGATATTATTAACACAGCTATGACCCTAATAAAATATTAATAATAATTCAATAAAAATCTTAATCCTTAAGATCCTAAACGAAGTTAAAATGAACTAAACATAACAGATAATTAAATTAATTCTATAGTAATTTTAAACCCTAAATATCACAAAATATAATTAAACTAACGAAATATAATAGAATAATTAAATTATAATTAAAACAAATAGAATAATATAATAAATCCTAATATATGTGAGCAAAGTATCTCATACATCTTTATATATATTAAATTGAAAAATAAGACCAGTCTTTCAATAATATTTCACATCGTGAAGATGAACCACCATTGCTAGTTCGAAACGTTGATCAACAAAAAACCTAATGTAATGTATCCAGAAGATAATATGCACAATTCAAAATAATTTTCTGAAAAATTTCCATCACCTAAGGAGAACATATGGACGGAGGAGATACTAAAGATGAGGCTCCCATAATGGGTACAAATTAAACTCCACCCATCAGTATCCCATTCTAGTAGTTGGAGTTAATTTGATTGTCCCTCTTTAATACATCCATCACTACAACACACAAACTCTTGAAGCCTAATATTTTAATATGTTGAAAGGTTTTGGTTGATCCAATCCCTCTACTCTAGTACTTCTCACATGGATACATTGTCAATCTATTGTTTGTAAACTTAAGATAATTTGTGATCCCATTTTTGGTATCATGAACTAAATATTCCCATCCATTCTCTACTTTATTTTGTATAAACATGAGAAGGAGACATAAACAAGTGACTTACAAGTGACAGGACTTCTGAATAGTCCACAACATCATAAGATGATCCATAGAAATATCACCAAAAGTCAACCCATATTAAATAGTTATCAATTTATTAATTCATTATATAGTTTAATATATGTTATTTTCTAAATAAACTATCGTTTATGATAATTTTGTTAACAAGCTTCCAAATGTGTTTCATACTTTTGAATGAGAAACTATTACACTTTTTTTCTTAATTCACCACAATTTTTTGTCCATGAAGATAACTTATGGTTGACGAGATTTATAAGGAAACAACATTGGTCATGAAGAGCTAAAATAATGGACCTTCTATTTAAATGTTATCAAACCCAAACTAGTCATCAAAATGGTCAACCCCAAAATTTGAACTAGATTAGAGCCAACAAAGCTAGACCAAAAAATTGATTACTCAAAAACTACATAAAACATTAAAATTTTAGGGAAAATCATCTACATTGATCTGCATCCATATAGTCAACCCCAAAATGTGAACCAGAGTGGAGCCAAAAAAAATAAATGAGCAAAATGTTATTCAAAGAATACATAAAACATTCAAATTTTAGGGAAAAACATATATATTCATTTGCATCCATGTGAATCCAAATAATTTATACACAAATATATAATGTTTCTCATTTTTTTAGTAACTAGGAGTTCATATAACCAAAACAACACCAACTACATACATCTTTGAATGATAATAAATCAACAAAGAGGCTCTAAATGAATTCTAGAGTCCAAAAATAGGCATAGTGCTAATGAGTAATTGTATCAACATAGTTGAGAGTCTAGAATTTAGAATTTACAATCTTGTGATATGTTACTAGTGTCTGGTTATGGTTGCATTGATTGTTGAACCCCTCTGTCATGACCACAGGAAAAATGTACACCTTCACTCAAGCCATGGACACACTCATATCATGACAAAGGAGTTCAACAATCAATGCAACTAACATCAAGGGACATTGGTGTAGTGCTATTGATTCAACGCCATTTCCATACCATTATACATTATAGAATCTAATGGACACCTTGGAATCCTACCAATCCTCAAATCTTGGAAATTGTTTAACCCTGCTAAATTTTGAATGGGGTCTAAAATTTGACTTTCTTCGAACTGAATGAAGTTGGAACCACTCCGAAACAACCAGAAACAATTAATGTTAATAGTAACAATTTATGTAAAAGTTGACATTATCCTTATCATTCCTTTTCAAAAAGGAAAGGTAAGGAGAATCTCAACTTTTACTTTTACATTTAAAAAATAAATATTACCATTAGTTACTAGGGTTAGGTTTTGTAGGGCGTCACGGTAAATATACTTTCTTTCCTTTTAAGTATATTTTATTACAAAATTAATATTTTGTGGTCATCATCTATGTTGCACTACATTATTCGAAATTGGTCAGTTTAGTAGAGAACTAGTCACTTTGTTGCTTTAAGGTTAGTTCAGTACAAGACCAACCTTATCCAATTTGAACCACTAAACTAGACTTGTACAACTCTAAAACCATTCGGACCCACCAATTCCACTAGTTCTAGGCTAGTTCCAATAAGAGTGTGTCATTCTCATCTTCCTCTCAAGTCATCTTGTTGGACCCTTTTAGGAATGATGATTCGGAGAGTGCCAGAAACTTTTCGACTATTGTGAGCACCTAAGATCATAAGTAATTAAGCCTTGAGAAACATAAATTTTTAGGGAACTAGTACAGACCTCCCAACCATATTTAGCGATGGCGTGCATGCAAGGAACTATTAAAGACCTTCCAAGATAGTTAGTGAGGACGTGCATGACCAAAAGGCATTAGAAAAAATTATCCACCCTCCAAAACCCTAGAAAAAACATTGAAGTGTGGTGCAAAATGAATTCCTGGTAGGCTACTAATGCTACGAACAATCATTCCCTCTCCAATTCCACAAGAAGGTCCTACAAAATCTACCTCCTCCACTATCGTTATAATAAGTTCTTACAACTATGTGAGCTACAAGAAACTAAAATCGCCTTGGAATCTCCACCAATGTTAGGGAACTCAACTTCTCAACATGCACCAACTAATTTTGGTTGATTGATCAGTTAATTTGATGATAACTGAGTTTGACTAATGTCCCACTATTTAAATTACCTTCCAGTAGGTGCTCCTGTTAGCTTCGCTGACAAAAGGCCCAAAATTGGATCCATATATGTTCTAAAAGTCTCCAAATTTACTTAAGAATCATCCCAAGTGATCCAAATATGCTCCAAAGCACTCCCTAAAGTATTCAAAAGTGCTTAAGGTCATCCAACGATTGAAACAAGTGAGCGAGGAGAGGCCTTGGATGGGAAAAAAGGCACTATCGAGAGGCTAAAACACTTCAAAATCAGTTAAAACCATTATCGCAGGCTTAAAACGCAGAAGGCACAATAGCCATTAGATTTGGTCGATCAATGGCCCAGATCTAATTGGCAGATCTAATCGACGCAGGTGGGTAGTGGTAATCAGTGCTGGACACCGTCAATCAATGTTCGCCGATAATTAGATCGACGGGTCGCATTGGCAGATCTAATCGGCATGGGCGGGCAATGGAAATCGAGGTTGGACACCACTGATTAGTGATCACTGATAATCAGATCGGTTGGTCACATCAGTGGAAGTATCGATGGAGTATCGGCACAGGTTATATGGAGGGTGTGAGTGCATTCAGTGATTAAACATGGACTGTCAATCACGTGCAGGGATCGATGGCCCACGTTATATCGTCAGATCGCTATCAACGAAAACCATGGGGCAGGACCTTTACATATATATAAGGGTGATGTGATAGCACCAGATCTCATAGAATTTTTAGTGATATTCTATAAGATTTCGAGTCCACGACAAAGCAATTTTTAATGCATTTTTCATATCTTTCGTTATATAATGAAATACAAAGGGAGCGGGCCGGACATGACTTGTGATGGCAATGATGGTGGACCCAAGAGATTGATAAGCCATATCTAATCATTTTTTAACTCCCAAAACGATACAAATGGGTGGGATTTTCACAAGTTTGTTGCGTTTTTCTATGTTTAATAGAAGGAACAGTAATTCTAAATGTTTAAAGTGATAATAGAGGCCCGGTAGCTCTCCGTTCGCACCATAGCTCGCCCTAACAAAAATAGTCATGGAGCACACGTAATTAGCCCTAGATAGAATCAATCAAGTGGCATACAAAGCATGACACAACTAAATCAAACAAACATCATGGAGCATCTCTATCTCAGGAGAACTCCCAAAAAGCGCAGCAAGCTACCAAAATATCTTAAAGTAGTTACTCTACTGTCAGAAGCAAAAAAGTCTGATCCCATGCTTGCTTAGAGAGCAATCAAATCAGTTAACAATGCATATCAGGCAGACTAAGACTGCAAGCCTCTTAGAGCTCAGGAGCATTGTAAACAAGCAATAAATAGTTGAAAACAACATGTTATAGAGGTTCAACTTCTGGAGATTATTCCTCCTCTGTTCCTTCAAGTTTCTCATCTCCATTCTAGAAATACAAGCTTATTTTGCCATTATATGTTCAACATCCATTATGTTTGTCATTCTATGCTTGCACTTGAACATTTTTGTTCATGTTTCCTTTGTGTCTAAGGCTAGATAACTGTTATCTTATTTGTTCTTTGATAACTTAGACTTGCAAGCTTCTTTGTTGCCTGTAGCTAAGCATTCATATCTCTTCATATATGCATCTACCAGTACAGTCAATATCCTCTTTTACTGCCTATAGCTTGTCATTAATTTATGTTTATGTATGTAATCTATTGATACAGTCAATATTGTCCATATATCCATTAAATCTGCAAATTATTGAGCATTAGTGGTTTAAATCCTTATGTTGTTGAGGTTGTTCATTCATGTCTTGAGTGGGAATAGAGCTGAAATGGTCATCTAACTTGAACCAAACCATCATCCATTGCAACAGTTTTGAGAACAATATTGAAGATTATATGTTACTAGGCATCTCCGAGCTGCAACCTAGGAGAGTTTCCTGGAGTGCTAACATAATTGGCACTGCTGCTGGGGAGAGGAAACTGAAGCTCAACTTCCCTTGGAAAGACATAGATCCAGCTTTGATGATAGACAAAGTCTGGGAACTTTTTGGTTGTAATCATCTATCTGGCGACTCTACTGGAGGTCGAACGTCTTAGTAACTCCACTTCATAGTTCCAACTCAATTTGTGAGGCATACTTAGAGAAATCCTCAAAGGCTACAAGATGATCGAGTACCTGAGCTTGAAAAAAACATTGAAGAGAGAAAGGTATTACAGAAAGGAGCATCACGTTCAAGTATATCTAAACAATCTCCCATATCTCTTGAAGAAAGGCTTGTAATAGGACAAATACATGTTGAGAGTATAACATCTAATAATAGTAGTGAAGAAAAACTCTCAGAGATTCGTAACGATCCTTATTCTTTAGGTTCTCCTTTTGCTTCAAGCCCAAAGGAAACCTCACCTCTTATCCATCATACTCCTTTAGTCTATACTCCTTTAGTCCTGTCAGTCACTCCTCAACCCTCTATCATTCAGACTGTCATTACTCTTTTCGCCACCACATCTATGGCAAGTCCAGAAGCACCTACCAAAATGGAAAGAATCATAGCTGCTATGTATGGACCTCTAATACTGCCCACTCCTCTAAATCCCATGACTGCTGAAGAATATTAGAAGTATATGCCTAAGTTCACTGGGACTGAAGGTGTTACAGCTGAAGCACATCCTGAATCATTCTATAGCTATGTTAAAAACCTGGACATTAGTGAAGATGATGTCTTGATGAGAATCTTTGTTCAAATCCTAGATGGAGAGGCTAGAAAATGGTTCAGAGAGCTGAGCCCAAGATCTATAATTGGTATTGAGGCTTTAGTTGATCCATTGCTAAAGCATTAAGGATTTAAGAAGGATCTCCTCTACTACCACACTGAGTTTGAGAACTTACAGATGGAAAATGTTGAGCAACTGTTTGATTTTAATAAGGGATTTAACCATATGTACAACAAGATACGTGCTGAAGTAAAGCCCACCACTACCTCTGGTAGACTCATCGATGCCAGTGCCTTTGATTCAAAATTCTTTTTACTGTTGATGGAGAGTCGATGTGCTAGTTTGGCTGATATGTAGGATGCAGACTTGGAAGTTGAATCTAGCATCATGGCTATAGAAAACCTCAAAGGTAATGTTGACAGAAGGAGATAGAGGGACGAGTCTTCGTCATCCTTTGATCCTAAGATAGATAAAATGACCAAAATGATCAAGTCGTTAGCCTCTGAAGTTTCCACATTAAAGGTTGAGCAGCATTGTCGGAAAGGAAGTGTTAATAATTCCTTTCCTCCCCCAAATCTAAATCTATATAGAAGTCCTGATGAGTAGTTGTAGATTCTGCAAAGAAGCAAAGAGGCCAAAGAAGAACAAAGGCTAAAGGTCCCTTTTTAGAATGTAGTCATGGAAGAAGAGAAGTTTGAGGAAGATGATGAGATCCATGGTATGGAAGACAAAGGCAGTGCCACCTTTTTAACCAAAGCTACCTATGAGAAGTCATTATGCAATGACCAGATCAACCAAGAGTGGGATGGTGTAGCTATTCTACAAACTGAAAATCAGCACCAATATAGTGTGAGGTCTATGATGAATAATGTTAAAGAAACTCATGTTCATAAAGTTGTTGCCCCTGCATAACAACAAGCTAATAAGCAGAAGAAATCAATAGTTAATCCTATTATTCCCAAACTCTAGCCATATAGGTAAGAGGCCTTAACAAGTCTCCTTCTTCTTTCATTTTTCAATCAGAAATCCAGAAGCCAAGAATAAGTATAACCCTGATTAAACCAATGAAGAATGAGTCCTTCAGGAAATCTATCCTTAAGGCTCTTGAGCATCAAACCATCGAAGCTTCCACTAACTATGTAAATTTGAAAGATGACCAACCAGTTGTTATTCTCAGCCCAATGATTGAAAACTGTGAAGACAACTCCCCATCATTCTATGTTTCTCTGTCTATTTATGATGAATTCCTTCACAATTGCCCTCTGGACACTAGAGCCGGCCATGATCCAATGCCCAAGGTTGTCATGAATAAGCTCGGTCTTGAAATTACCAAGCCTTATTAGTTGGCCTCTATGTAGGTTAAAAAATCAACTTGCCAGATCACATAGGAAGATGGTCCATAGATTTGGGACATGTTCTCTAATGGGGCATGCTCTGAGGAAGCTACAAGAACAGGTGACGTCCTTGTGTCACCCACACAAGAATGTGTTTATTCATCTTTCATATTAACTTTTCGGGTCACAAATGACATAGCCAAGAGTGAAGTAGACCTTATCATTCAGCATGTGTATAAAAACCTCCTAATCGAAACATCTGAGGTTGAAAGCATATGAAGAGGAGGTGAAATATAGACCATATTTCCCTGATAATATCAAGTGTTCCAAACTTTTTGAAGTAGAGGATCAAATCAATAGGTTTTTGTAAGTCTCTGATGAATTAGCTGATATCCACATTGACCAAGAGAAAGAAACCTTTCATGGAAAGGTAAAAAGGGTCAATTTTCAGTTTGGTGGTTGTTTTCTCAAAAGGGATGCATCAAAGGAAGGATATGGTTTTGATGGCCCATTCAATGGGTTTTTCTTCGAACTTTATTTCAGTTAAAGCTTTCAAGCCTTTGTTATTTTAAATATGTTGTTTTCAAAGTTTTTATTCCATTCTAAATAGACTCCATTGCCAATGCAACACTAGGAGGAAGATTTGATCTTGTTTTTACAACAAAGGCATTGTTCTGAGATCCTTGAAACCTCGCAAGAATGATTTCATCCTCAGAAGGAGTCAATGTTAGCTTCGCTCACAAAACACCAAAAATTGGATCCGTATATGTTCTAAAAGTCTCCAAATTTGCAAGAATCATCTCGAGGGATCCAAATATGCTCCAAATCACTCCCTAAAATCTTCAAATGTGCTTAAGATCATCCATTGATCAAAACAAGCAAGGGAGGAGAGCCCTTGGTTGGGAAAAAATGCACTATCGGGAGGCTAAAACAATTCAAAATCAGTCAAAAACCATTACCATAGGCTTAAAACTCAGAAGGTACAACAGCCATTAGATCTGGTTCATCAACAACCCAGATCTAATCAGTGGATCGCATCGGCAGATCTAATCAGTGCTAAACACCATCGATTAACGATCGTCGATAATGGGATCGGTGGGTCACATCGACAAATCTAATCGTCACAGGCAGGTAGCCGCAATAGACACTGGACACCATTCATCAGCGATCGCCGATAATCAGATTCGCAGGTTGCATCGGTAGAGGTATCAGTGGAGTATCGGTGCAGGTTATATGGAGGGTGCGACTGCGATCAATGATTAAATGTGGATCATCAATTGCGCACATGTATCGATGGCCCACATTATATCACTAGATCACTATGGGTGAAAACAACGGGGCAGGGCCTTTGCATATATATAAGGGCGATGCGATAACGTTGGACCTGATGACATTATTAGTGATATTCTATCAGATTTGAAGACCATGCCCAAGTGATTTTTAATGCATTTCTCATATATTTAGTTATACAATGAAATTCAAAGGGAGCGGGCTAAACGAGACTTGCAATGACAACAAGGGTGAACCTAAGAGATTGATAATCCATATCTAATCATTTTTTAAGTCCGAAAAGGACAAAAATGGGCAGGACATTCATAAGGTTGATGTGTTTTTCTATGTTTAACAAAAAGAACAGTCATTCTAAATGTTGAAAGGGAGAATAAAGGCCCAGTAGCTCTCCCTTCGTAGCATATCTCACCCTAACAAAAACAGTCACAGAGCACGTGTAGCTAGCCCTAAACAGAATTGATCATGTGACATAGGCAGCGCGGCATAGCCAAATAAAAAAATGATCATGGAGCATCTCTGGCTCAGGAGAACTCCCAGATAGCACAACAAACTACCAAAATAACTGAAAGAAGTTACTCTATTGTCAGAAGCAAAAAACTTCGATGTCATGCTTCCTTTGAGGGAAATAAAATCAGTTAATGATCCATATTAGGAAGGCTAAGGCTCCAAGCCTCTTAGAGCTTAGGAACATTATAAACAAGTTATAAATAGATGAAAACAAGATGTAATAGTGGTTCAACTTCTGGAGATTCCCCCTTTGTTCCTTCAAGTTTCTCATCTCCATTCTACAAATACAAGCATCTTTTTCCATTATATGTTCAACATCCATTCTCTTTGTCGTTATATGCTTGCACTTGAACATTTTTGTTCATGTTTCCTTTGTGTCTAAGGCCAAATAACTGTTGTGTTATCTATGCTTTGATAACTTAGACTTGCAAGCTTCTTTGCTGCTTGTAGCTAACCATTCATATGTTGAGATATATGCATGTACCAGTACAATTAATATCCTCTTTTATTGCCTGTAGCTAGTCATTCATTTATGTTTATGTATGTAATCTGTTGATACAGTCGGTATTCTCCATCTATCCATTAAATATAGAAATTATTGAGCATTAGTGGTTTAAAACCTTGTGTTGTTGAGGGTTTTCATGCATGTCGTGAGTGGGAATAGTGTTGAAATGATCATGTGACTTGAACCAAACCAACATCCATTCCAATAGTTCTAAGAGCAATATTGAAGATTATATGTTACCAGGCATCTCCGAGCTGTAACCTATGAGAGTTTCCCAGAATGCTAACACCTCCAAAACTTGGAACTAGTTTAATTGACAACAACCTGAGATAATTGACCTTTATGGCTACAAATTAGAAATCACATATGCACAAACAAACACCAGCTCATCCAACTAGAATTTACTAAGTAAACAGGGTCACAAAGGCCATGTCAGACAAGTTAACATCATCCAAGTTGCTCGTTGATGGGGAAATTCAAACTTTCTCAATTTAATCAAGGAAAAATCAAATTGAGAATTTCTTGTTGCATTTTTCTACACATAGTTCAATGGAATGTAATACTTTCACTATGAACTTAGCATAGTTCACATGTTATGGTCATATGGTTTTGGGCTGATGTGGTTCTACGTGTTCTTTATATAAAGAATAGGTGTCCCTCTCATGCTATCAGAAACAAGACTCCCTATGAAATGTGGTATGGCCACATTCCTTCAATGAAGCATCTTAGGGTTTTTGGGTCCTCTTGTTATGCCTTCATCCCAAAAGAGAAAAGAAACAAACTCATTGCAAGGATTCACAAATGTATCTTCTTTGGGTACTCATACCGCCAAAGCATACCATCTCTATGATGAACTAAACAAGAAGTTTATAATATCTAGAGATGTGGTCTTTCTTGAGTCTTCCAAGAATGACAATGTTGCTAAGCAATAACTTAATCACTTAGAAAAATTTGAACATGCAAAGTGTTTTCAAGATTATGATAGTGAAATTCCACATCTCCTTCTCTTAGCTCTATACTTTCTATGAATGGCCTTGAACAAATTATGTTGAAGGAAATTGCTTCCCCTGCTTTGTGAGGACAGAGCAAGTAGCCAAATCTCAAAAGCAGTGAGTGTACATGCAAGATACAAGGAAAGGCTTGATGCAAAGGAGTGTACTAACTATATAAATATCATCAAACATCTTCCATCCCACTTAGGATGCCTTGCATCATGTCTAGTTCGACATAAGATCATGTTGGTCAAAACCTCACTAGCTTAAATAAATAAGTGGTAATACTCTTCATCTTCTAAGGTATGTAATAAACAAGGAAAATTGAGCAAGACATGTAGAGCAAACACATGGAATGACTTTTAGTGCTTGCAACCATGAATGTCATTGATGACAGAATGATATGACAATGATAAGCAGTCCTTTAAGCTACACTAAGAGGTGTATTTCAAAATATGTGCTTTGTTTTCCATACCTACCCTCCAAAGGGTTATGCATCAAATGGAGTCTTCATGCGGTCTCGATATTCTATCATACCTTGGGTTCCTTGGTATCCTCATCTTTCTCCTCGGCTCCTTGAGAGTCATCTAACAAGTCATCCTTCTTCACGGCCCCTGAGAGACAAAATTGTGTAGTTTCACTCAGCAGTGATTGTTCGGTATTGAGGCCTTGGGAGGACACATGTATACAATTTCGGGGTGCAAGGAAAAATCAGTAGTCAAAGGGGGAAACTACATAGTTTCTAGAGATAGTGGTTCTAGCTAAGGGAAGGACACTGGAGGAAACGAATTTGCATGTTTGAATGCTAAGGGAGGCTGGGATTTATGTGCAATGCATAGTTTTAGTAGGCAAGGGAAAAACTTGAGGGTTACAAATGTGAAGTGAACAGTTCAAGAAACTTGGATGAAGATAGGGTGCTAGGGAAAGTCTGAAATTTGGCTCAGTGCTAGATTAGTGGAACTGATGTGAAAAGTGATAAAACTTGCCTATGATCGCACACTTGAACACTTAACGATACAACATAGACCATCTACATCATATAACACATACTTTGCTTAATGCAACAATCTTTGTAGCACCTTAAAGAAAGTGCGGCTACGATGATAGACTTTAGGAGGTTAAAAGTGACACTTATGTAAAAGTTTGTGAAATGAGTGCGAAACATGTCTATGTGGTGAGGACAACCCATTCAATATTTCACCTTGAAGCAAGAAAAACCTCTCTTTGCATGACAAGCCATAACTCCCACGCCCAAAGATGATACATTCTATGTAAAGATAAAGTAATGATTGACTCTTAATTGTTAATTGCCTTAAATAGGTTTCATCTAAAGTGGCCATTGTCTTAAATATAAAGTTCCGCCTTAAAATATTTTTGTCTCAAACTATTTTGTTCTTAAATATAAAGTTGTCTTTGTCTTAAATTGTTTTTCTCTTAAAATAATTTTGTTTTTGCCTTAAATATAATGTTTTGTCTTGAAGTGTTTTGTCTCAAGCTACTTTTTTCTTAAATGTAAAGTTGTGTCTCAAAATATTTGTTTTAAATTATTTTTGACTTAAATAGAAAGTTTTGTATTGAAATATTTTTGTGTGAAACTTCTTTATGTTAAAAATTTTTTGTCTTAAATATAAAATTTTATATTTAAAATATTTTTGTGCCAAATTGTTTTTGTCTAAATTTTATATTTAGAAGAAAATTTAATGATTTAAATTTTATATTTAAGAAAATTTAATTGATATTAAGTTTTAATGTAAAATAACTAAAATAAAAATTGACTTTTTAAAACAAAATATTTGTTTTGTATTAAAAAGATCTCTTAAAAGTGTCCAATATACTTTCAAAATATGATTGATTCCTGTAGCAACGGAATTGCTACACGAAGACGATAAAATAATAGAACCAGCTGTTCGACAACGCACGATAGGTTTCTTATGGACCAGATTCTTTAATCATTACTTTTCATTCCATGATTCGTGTTTTCTCGATTTCATCGTGACAGACTTGAGAAGTGATAACCTCATCGCTTCCTTCCTTGACCTAGACTTAAAAAAGATGTTTAACAAAGCCATTTATTAAATTACTAGATATTTCTAGTACTTCAACGGGAATTGCCATTTGCTTCTCTTGTAAGTGGCCACTCTATCGGTTGAAACCCTTTAGACAGATTTTCTGGCGATTGTTTATTAGTTGTGTAGTTCTCTGGCTGTTTCGAAGCGCACTAATAACGGATAAATGATAGCTCTATCAGTTGAAGGTAAGTATACACCCGATAAAGGTAATGCAGCAACGATAGTTATGTTGATCGTTACAAAAATCTTAACCATATTGAAGAAATCGCGCTGCTTTAAAGACCCAAAAATTTATTCTATTTGTGAAAACGGTGGATTATATATTAAGCTTTGTATCCATGAACTTGTAACCAGAGGTTCTCACCAAGCGTGACAATGGCTTCTCAATGGACTCTCATTTGGTTACTGTTGTTGTCTCTTACGATTGTGGCATTTTCTATTGACGTGCATAACATGAATATTGACGAATATCTCAATTACGTCAATCCTCCAGCCGTCCACAAATTTCAAGTACTCTCCAATCTTGTTACACGTCTATGTTTCTGCAGCGTATGTTAGGTATGTATAGCAGAGAATTCTATACAATATAACCTAACATACGCTGCAGAAATGTGGACATGTAACAAGATTGGAGAGTACTTGAAATTTGTGGACTGCTGGAGGATTGACGTAATTGAGATATTCGTCAATATTCATGTTATGCACGTCAATAGAAAATGCCACAATCGTAAGAGACAACAACAGTAACCAAATGAGAGTCCATTGAGAAGCCATTGTCACGCCTGGTGAGAACCTCTGGTTACAAGTTCATGGATACAAAGCTTAATATATACTCCACCGATTTCACAAATAGAATAAATTTTTGGGTCTTTAAAGCAGCGCGATTTCTTCAATATAGTTAAGATTTTTGTAACGATCAACATAACTATCGTTGCTGCATTATCTTTATCGGGTGTATACTTACCTTCAACTGATAGAGCTATCATTTATCCGTTATTAGTGCGTTTCGAAAGGGCCAGAGAGCTACACAACTAATAAACCATCGCGAGAAAATCTGTATAAAGGGTTTCAACCGATAGAGTGGCCACCTGGCTTTCATTTTTTGAAAGGCAAAATATGAGTGTGGCATGGCCGGGATTACACTATACACGATTGAAAACACGTTAATCAAGATAATTATTGTTGTCTGTGTCAAGTAAGTTTCGATTCTCTTGTATGTTGTCTACATCCGTCCAATACTTGAATATCCACCCTTCTGATTAGCTCATGTTCCGTGCATAGAGCTTCCATTCAGAACTTCCATTCGATTGCTTTGACATCATCTAAAAAATTTCTCCTCCCACTCGCTAGTCTTTTTCCTTTAAAATTGTTCGTTCAACCCACGAGCTCGCCCATTCATGTTCCATTCACAGACCTAGAATTCGATTTTTAAAAAAAATTCTCCTCACACTCGTAGTCTTTTTCCTTTAAAATTGTTATTCAATTCCCCATTCATGTTCCAAGCATAGAACTTCCATTCGATTTCTTTGACACCATCTAAAAAAATTTCCTCCCACTGGCTAGTATTTTTCCTTTAAAATTGTTCTTCAATCCAGGAGCTCACTAGTTCATGGCAGACAACAATGGCACTCACCAACCTTTAACCCGATTGCAGATTCACTTAACATACTTACATGGTCGTTTAGAGCCACCTTTCCGTCTCCGTGTTTACAGAGACGGAGGTTGATAGTCACTATGGGAATTGTTTATTTCGAAAAACTTTTTCAACGGAAAGCTTGTGTTACGTCAGAGATCTGTGTTTGTCTCCCAGCCTTCTAGCGGTCCGCCCGACGATGCAGTGGAATAAATGCATAACAAAATGGTTAACGCATTGTAATTACTTGAAAAAATTAAGTTGTTGGCTAAGTCATCGCCCTGGTGGAAGTCAATTCATTTGTTTTTAATTATTACAATTTCTATTAAAATTTAAATAGCCATAATATTGAATATTGAATTATGGAAAAGTGGTATTTAAAAATCAAATTGTAAATATTAGTAATCAAAACATTATTGCTAAAGCTTTTTTATTTTAAGTTAAAGTGGATGAGATTTTATTGACATTTTTTTAGTTTTTCAATTGAGGGGTTAGATTGATTTTAAAGAAAATATTTTCATCATATGTTTAGTTTAATGTTTATTAATGATTTTAATGTATTAAATAATTTATGAGCTTGTATTGGTTTTTAATAAATTAAAAAAGTTATATTAGTGCCACTTAGAGATTTGAGATTATTCCAATTCTAATAAGTTCCTCTAATCACTTTCTAATTATTATTTGTATCATTCATCTATATATAATCAAATTTTATTTAGCAAAATGGTCCATTAATTTTCATAAATTTGAAAAATTATTAGCTACCCACCTATTTTCTAACCTTTGAAATTATTCTAATTCAAATAAGTTTTTCAATGTAGGTTTCTCATTATTATTTATAACATTCATTATAATTCCTTTTTTACCCATAACTTTTTTATACATGCTTAATGAGGTAAATGTGTGCATTAATAAGGAATCCTTCATGTTGCAATAGTTATTTTTGGTTATATTTATGAAGCCTTAGGCTATATCAACCACATTGATATTTTTAATATGGTTGTATTAGTAAAATATAAATAATATCACTCTCCATGTGCTTGCTCATTGTTTTTTATGCATGCTTAATGAGGTAAATGTGCGCATTAATAAGGGTTTATTGCTGTTGCAGTAGTTTTTTTGGCTGCAGCTATGAAGCCTTAGGCTATATCAACATTATTAATATTTTTAATATGTTTGTACTGGTAAAATATAAATAATCTCACTCTCCATGTGCTTGCTCAGTTTGTGTAGATATTAGAACATGTGGTAACTTCACTAAATCTCAACCATAAATAAAGTATTCCAATGTTCATGTGAAATAACATAAATCTATATGAACTTAAAAAATGATAAAAGTAAATAAAAGTGAAAAATAAATATAAATATAAATAAGAAGTATTTTCTAAATAAAAAATAAATGTCAACCTAAGTTAAATAAACAAAAATTAATATACCTATTTGATTACTGTTAAATTAAATAACAATTTTAAGAAATATGTAAAAGTATTTCACTCTCAACTATATAATAAAATATTAGGATGTGTAAGTGTAAATAAACAAAATTTATATCAATTTTGAGAATATGAAATAATTAAAAGTATAAGAAAATAAATATATTTCTAGTTTTAAAATGTAGAAGATGTATATATTTGAGTACTTTTAAAATTTTAAATACAAGATTAAAGCCTAAACTATTGAATACCCATACTATAATATATATGAAAAGAAAATATTATATATATATTGAAAAATTAAAAAAAAAAGGAAAAAATCAATTATTTCTAAACCGAATCCTTCATAAAAATAATAAAAGGGAGGTGTGCAATTATTTCAATTCCTAATATAAAATTACTGTGGCATTTTAAAAATTATTCATAAAAAATAAATACCTAGATAATAAATAAAATATTTGTATCATTTTGACTGTACTATAAAATAAATGTGAATATGGGAAAACTCTTTTTAGATTTGAACATTTGACTTCCCAAAAAAAAATCACATGTCCTTAACCATTAGCTAAATTTTTATTATTTCAAAAAATGTAATATACTTAAGATATGTTATTAGATTTATGATCATAATGTAATAAATAAGTATTATGTAACAATAGTCATATGACAATTATTATGTAATATAACCATTAATATGTAATATTGATTAGCTATAGAACAATTATTACATGATATTTATTTACTGCGTTATGATAACATTTCTTATCATATACCTTAGGTATACTACCCTAACTTCTTCAAATTTAAGAAGATTACTTAAATTTGATGAGATTTTTTTAAATCACTAGGAAAAAATAGTCCTTTTGTAGTTTTTTCAATTAAAAAGTGTTTATTATGAGGGATATGCCTTCTACTAAGATTTTATCCTTATCCTTAAATTTGAATGGGTTCCTAGATTTTCAGAATTTTACCCACATAAAATTTGAGGAAACTTAAATTTGATTTGACCATTGGTTTTGTTATCTGTCACTCTATGTCTAGGAATTCAAGGCATCACCTAATACACTAGGTCCTTCTTAAAATCTTGTGCATTTCTCTAGATTTTAACTAATTAATTATGCCTCTAAAAGATCAATAATAGATTCCAACAGTAATCCTTCCCATTGGATAATAGATTCTCTTGTGTGAAATTCTTTCAGTGTAGCCTAAATAACATATGTGTGTCCTACTAAAAATAACTACAATAGAGGAAGGTAGAAACAAAGACATGAAGTTTATCCACAATAACATAGCTATTGATGCAATGAAATAAGAAACTCCAGCTCCAATGTCTCAACAAAAAGGAAATAATCTCAAAGTGAACAAATAGAAGAAAGCAACATCAAGAGAACACCCCAATAATAAAAAAAGTGAAGGGCCAAAACACAGGAGGCCCAACTCAAAAATGGATCATGAGAAGAGTTAGTAGGTGATCAGTCCAGGCAAGGAAGAGAGTATGAGATGAATTCCTTAAAGTGGATTGAGCCCAACTAGGTAAAACATTCACTTTTGGACAAAATTTTAGCCTCCTTATTGTCCTTATTATGCTCACGATAGATGTGAGAGTAGGAAATATGAAGGATGATTGAGATAGAGTTATGATCTGTTGTTTGTAGGATATAATATTTAGATTCTAGAGTTTACATCAGTTATTGGCTTCATCAGTAATAACTTTCGAGTCCTCAAAGATTGTGATTATTTTCAATGCAATACATGAAGCATAATAAACAGTGTTATTGGCTTCATCAGTAATAACTTTCGAGTCCTCAAAGATTGTGATTATTTTCAATGCAATACATGAAGCATAATAAACAGTGCCCCATCACGCTAGAAGCACCCTAGTATTCTAACACTTTCCTCCAAACCAAAGGAATCTAAAGAGGTGATCAAGTTTTAGATAAATGATTCTGGAGCCTCATAACCCGAAGGAAATACCTCCATTGAATAATGCAACTCGAACGGAAGACCAAAGATCAAAGTAGAAGCCAGAGGGGTGAGAAGAAGGGAAGAGATCAAGAGAAGATTCTTTAAAGTAGGTCATGATGAAAGAGTTGCTTTTATATATAGAAGGTTGGGAGAATCAAAGATCAGTGCATTACGTTCTCTCTAGATGACCCATAAGAGAGAAAATGGAAGGATCCTATTGGATTTATGCACAACAAACCAGTGATAGAGATAGTGAGGGATGTGATCCTCGATCTGGACAACTAGGGATTCCATGAGACTGAGGAATTCAAATATATAGTTGTAAAACGTAAAGAAGCAGCTGTCTTAAATGGATTATTCTACGTTCCCTTTAACATAAAAAAAACTTGTCCACGACTGATAGTCCATCCTAGTAAACTATGTTAAAGCGAAAGGAAACATATATTTCTTCACAATTTTTTAATTGTTGATCCTATTCTAATTTTATCATAATTGGTTTTGTATTTGTATAAAAAGGAAACCCTTATCTTGATTGCACGTTGTCTGAACTTGTATACATTGCTGCTCAAGCACGCTATTTCTGTCACTCTTTGAATACATGGACGTTGGTGTTATTACAATAATTGTTTATTGTCATAAAACTTTTACAATAAATAACTTATTCTATTCCGGATAGATAGCGACATTTAATATTTGTCCTTTGTCGTAACGCCATTAAATGCAGGGTCCATGACATGGAATTTGGACTATCTGTTGGCCCTGTTCAAACACACAAATCCAGAATAGAGCAAGTTAGGTTGGACTAAGTTATTTATGTAGTGTTAAGAAAGTGTAAACCCTATTACCATGTAAAAACATGGTTTAAGCTTGTATGAAATTGTTATATGTTTATGATATTCTCCGCTTAGAAAAATAACCAAATACGTTATATA
>APFE031379448.1:26005-40964 GCA_000404065.3 Pinus taeda | reverse complement strand
TATGTGAATATAAAGGTTTCTTATTACATTTTAGACACAATGAAACTAATATAGTTAATTAAGGGATGATAAAGGAATTTGGAACATTTTTTAGTGCTACAAGGGCAACAAAATATAGATACGACCAATTAATAATTTAATATGTGGGAAAATAAATTTGAGTAATTATTTATTATTAGTTCTTTAAATACTTGTTCCTTGTAATAAGAATCTTTGTGAATATAATCGAAGTAAACAATGCAATCCATGACCAAATCATTAACAACTAATATTCTAAACAATTATACTTATATTAAGATATTATTTATTTAAACAAATCTAATTATTATATAATAATGGCTAAAATATTTCTGTCCATATATTTAAGTTGATGCCAAGATCTCATTCTTCATGTTGTCCTCTCAATGAACAACATTGGATGGTTCGAAATGCGTCGAAAAAACTAAGATGATGTGATTTTTACTAAAAGTTTTCTTACTTTTCATGATCATGGCAAGGTTTGAAAATGAAATTCTAGTGGATTTGAATGATGGGTTCAAATATAAAATGGATGCAAGATGGTTGTTGAGCCTAAATCATAATTGATGGTTATTAGATTTTATTTCTTTGAGGATGTTGCATTTTGAAGATGGGAATAATGGAGATAAAAGCCTAACCATGGACATTAAGAAGAAAACATCAAAGATGAAGTAAAATAGAATCACATAACATGGTAAATTGATCAATGAAACATGTGGTAGTAAAGGAGACAATAGCCATTCATGAAAGATGTGGATATGATTAGTAAGTTGTAATGGATATTCCATTGGAACACTTAATCATAATAGATATGATAAATATTTATTTCGTTTACTATGAACATTAATTAATTTTAGATCTGAGTTTCTTGATGCATTGTTTATATGCTTAACTATAAATCACCTAAAATGCAATCAATATAGAGTGAAAATATTCACACACACTAACTAAAATAAGCACAATTTTTCCCTTGGGAAACCCTCATGGGAGAAACCTAGCTAGAAGGTGAGGTTGGTTTGATCTTTATGCTCTAGTATGGAAAAATGTGTAGATACCAAGAAAGAGGTACTCTCTATGGAGTTACCTAAGACCTATGGCTTATAAACATGCTACAAAATCTTAAACCCTTTTTTATTCTCTCTAACATCCCACTCCCAATAGCTTTGCTCAAATATGGAAGAAAGTATAATAACATGAAATGTAACCCCTACTCCACCTAGTAGCTGAGTATTTAACATAACCCAATAGCTAATTATATGAAAGGTTTGAATCCCTCAACCCTCAACTAGAGTTATGATTTTGGAGAGACTTTTTTAAATTCCACGCAATGCTAGCCCCATACGCATGAGTAATGGGATTAACATGACATCGACTTGTACCATGGTGGTCAACATGGTAGATCAACTTGTGAGATGCATAAATTTTTCATACAAACTTTTAGTATTGGATTTCCTTGCACAAACGATAATTTTTTTGCCCCAAAAAACATCGTTTAATGCCTCAAGATGGCTCTACAATAATTCATACCCAAAATTTCCAAATTAGGACCCATTGATAACAAAGATCATACAAGTTGATTTATTTAATTCTTCCACTCTGAAAGCATTGATATAGATCAAGAACATTATAATAATTCAATCTAAAAAAAAAAAATTATAAATGAGAAACAATATCTAAATTCCCTAAATTACATATGATTGAAGTGAAAATTGGATGAAACTTACCCCTCGGAGAATACAATCCTATGAGAAGATCAAAAAATAACTATAAAGAAATGGAGGTTTTAAGAAATGAGCACTGATAACCTATTGTAGCGTTCATAACCATGACCAATCTAGAATGATGAGTTAAACATAAAAGAGTAATATATAGATATATAATGTTAAATATGTGGAAGTTTCTCAAACAAGTGTAAGAAATCAACGAGAACATGATGGCGGATTTTGTAATTAGGTAATAGTCATGATGAAATAACTTAGCACTCTACTATTATATTGTAAATAAGCATGTGGAAAGTCATTGTGGAATCACATATGTGTGGAAATGACTTCATATGTGGTAAAATAAAGAAACTATGTAAACTAATGAGAAAACACATAGCATGAAGTGTATGAAGGAATGTTGTGAGAAATTTTATAATGATAGCATGAGATGAATTATGCATAATTGACAAAACAAGTGAGAATCAACTAAGGTCACATGCACAAGAATGATGACCCCAAAAGTGGAAATGGGGCTATTGTGAGGAACACATGCCCACAAGAATGTGTGATTGTTCTTATGAATTCACATGTGTTCCTAGTTTTCTAGGCTCCATAAGGCCCAATATACTGACTAGGACTGCAGAGAGGCATGTGTGTGCATTGTTAGGAAATATAATTATGTAATTTGAAGAGCTTATTTTTGTGCACTATGAAAACCTTAGCTTTGTGGAATTTGAAAACCCTAGCAATGTCGAATGTGGAAACTACAACATAGTGAGTTCAAATTTGAGAGCATCATTAGAAAATGTGAGTAAACACACCATATTGACACTTCATCACAAGTTGGCGATGTTTGTCAATGTATATTGAAGTGAAATTTGAAGACCTGACTTTTGTGCAATTTGAAAACACTACTTTTATGGAATTTGAAAACCCTCGTATTGAGAAATTTAATGGAATGGAACCATATGGATGTAAATACTGTTTATGCCATTATGACTAATTTATTCCCAACACTCTATATCTCTCTATTCCCATTTACACATTTTCTAGTCTCTCTCTCTCTCTCTCCCCCCCCCCCCCTCTCTCTATTTATATTTCCCTCCCTTTCTCATTTTCCAACAAGAACTTCATTGAACCTCATTGAAGAAATTTTATGAGATTTCTTATGATTGGTATATCTAACCAATAGCAAATATTACCCACAATAACTATGACCATAGTAACTATGAGATACAAGAACTATGAACTTGAGAGCTTTAACCCTTAGGAATTGTGATGCATAATAAGTATGACCTCGAGAACTTTGACCCTCATGAACTATGACCTCAGGAATCATTCCTTTCTTGTTCATAATTCCCTTATAAATTAGGAACTATGAATTTATTTTACAAGAATCATGACCACAAGAATTTTGATGTGAGAGTATTGACTATGAAATTAAACTATGATATTTTTTTTCCAGTCATAGTTCTAGGGAATAATTCCTTTGTTAGTTGGGAACCTTGACTCACAAGAAATATAATCCACGTTTGTTAGTTGTACTTATAAGGATTTTCTTGATTAGAGAACTATTATGACCAACAACCTATAATCGTTTTACTTGTTCACTGATCAAATTTATTTCGAGCTAGTGTCATTGTGTTAATCACTCTCATTGGTTGTAGTTATTATGGGTTACAGTTCCTATTTGATAGTGTTGTTAAGGGCATAGTTTTTCTTAAATTGTTTCCAAAATCTATCTTTCCGATCTGTCCATTATCTAAGGATGAGTAGTGGGAGAACGATGAGAACTATCGACCAAGATGAAGATTCCTTGAAACTATGTAATCCAGATGTATGTATGTATTGTATTGATATTCTTTGCACTTTTTGAGCCACCTCTTGCTCCCATATTTTGGTCATCCATTTCTGGTCAACCCCTTATTGTGAAGTAATCTTTGTTAGGATCACCGCTATAGTTTCTGAATGGTTAAGTAAGTGATATTGTGAGTTGGCAATGTAGTTTACATATAAATGTGATTAGGTAGTTTGTTTGAGTTTCAAACTTAAATTAAAAATCTAAAAGTTGCAGTATACCACCTCTCATTTGTCTTGGAGACTATTTCAAAAACACTTTGTTTAGTTTGAATCGATGTAGGGAAATGGAAGAAAGAGAGTGAGGACATAAGCAAGAGGCTCCATAATGGATATTTCATTGTAGTATATGTTCTGTGCCCTTTTCTCACTATGAGAAGTAGTCTTCAAATAATATTTTGAAAATTCTATGGTCTCTACATTTTATACTCATGATCTTCTCTAACAAGAGGATACAAGCAATACGAAAGCAACTCCCACCACCATTTCCGCCCTTTGGAGTTTTGGTGTTTCGAATTTGAAGTAATCCCACCCGTGTTCAAAGAGTTTAGGTGTTTCAAATTGATTTGAAGTAGTTCAACCCATTATCAAATGTTAGGAGGATACAAGCAATATGAAAGCAAGTCCCATCACCATCTCCCGCCTTTGGATTTTTGGTGTTTCAAATTTGAAGTAGTTCCACCCGTGTTCAAATCTCTTGAAAGTGAGTAGTGTAGTTGTATATAAGCAATATGAAAGAAAGTCCCATCACCAACTTCACCAACTCAGGCATTTGGAGTTTTGTTGTTTTGAATCAATTTGAAGTAGTCCCCATGAGTTTAAATCTTTAGAGATATTTGGTGTTTCGAATCAATTTGAAGTGGTCTCACTTGCATTTAAATTTTTAGATTTATCACCCATATCCCCATAGTGTAAGAAGACACAAGCAATATGAAAGAAAATCCCATCAAATCCCATCATCAACTCCAACCTCTGAAATTTCGGTGTTTAGAATCTATTTACACTCATGGAGTCTCACCCATATTCATATTTAAATTTACCAGCTTTCAATGCTAAAATTCTTACCTTCTAACTTAACTGCACTTTGTCAACATTAAAAGCACAAAAAATTTATAAAAACAAATTCTAAATTGATAATAAGCTTCCATTTCTTTCTTACAATTCATTACCCTATCTATTTTGTGTTCAGACCTATTTTGTGTTCAGACCAGCATTGTAACTGGATTGGAATATGAACTACTGTGAAACGGATCAAAATTCCTCGTAGTATTCGAAGTACGAATCCAAATCTCAAACTTCCATATTTTTCGCCTCGATTGCTGCGTATTTGGTAAACTATGCGTGAGACGACTTTCAAGCATTTAAAAAATTTTTTATCACATCTAATTACACAAAATGGTTATTACTTAATTATTTTTACATGCTATTAATAATATTAAATACCTATAAATAATTATTAGAAAAGAAGCCCCTAGAACAATGTCCTCTAGGTTTCTTTTCGCCATTTAGTTTTATAATTCCAATGTACTAGGTTTTTTTGCGCATTTAGTTTTATAATTCCTTAACATATATGAGCCTGTCTTTTTTGTCATTTAATATATATAATTAAGCCTCCAAACAGCGGGAGAGCTTGCATTAGAAGAGAATATTGAACTCATCTTTCACATTTAGTATGTTCTTGGGTAAACTGAATTATGAATTTTTTTTTATATTCTTTTAATCCTATGCAACTGCGTAATTATAATGAGGAAATTGAATATAATGCTTTGGCATTGCTATTTGTGTAATCTCTGTCATATAACTTTCTCTTTCTGGAGATAAATAAAAAAACATATGGCGATGGATAAGAGCTATTCAGATTGATAAGAGATAAATAAGATTTTTGGTATAATAGTCATTTTTAATGTGCGGTCAAAGTTTGCAAATAAAATAGTTATGATTATTTATAATAGCTATACAATTATGTACTAGCAATAAAATTAAGTGCTCCTAACATCATTTGCATGTTGCTTCCTATTTCCAAGAAATGAATATATAATTATAAATTATAAACATATAATCATAGATGTGTGCTATTAAGAATTAGTAAAATATGAATCAGGTTTCTACTGGATCTTACTACTGTGAAAATCGGTAAGGGCGGAGTTATTTCATGTTTTCTTTATTACAAGTTTGACAATAAAATACTTATGGTTATTTGCAATTTAGATAAATATGAAGTTTTGAACTAACAATAAATTAAAGATGCTAGTATCATTAAAATGGTATTGTTATTCCCAAAAAAATCAGTGAACAAACTACTCTCAAATATATGGTTAAAATATCTTAATCTCATATACGTCAATGCAAGACCTTTATATATGTTACTATTATCACATTAGGACTTGTAATTTTATTTAAGCGTGTTTTGAATCATCACATAGCACCATTCCATATTAAACGAACTAAACTAGCAATCTCACCAAAAGTTGTAAAGGAAATGTAGTAAGACAGTAGAATAGGAAAGACTAGTAGAAAAAAAATTTCAATTTAAATTCTCAGTTGCAACGGGAAAGGTGGCTGAAGAGGTATCTTCTCATTTATTCTATATTTTATGTGTAGTTATGTGGTGGTGTTTAAAATGCAGGGATTAAACAATACATAACTTTGGTTTAAAAATATTTTTCTCAATGTTTTCTACAAATTCGAGGTGCTTCTTTGGAGAGAAAAATAGAGAACAAACAAGGATTATGGCAAGGAGGAAGATAGAGTTGCTTGAGGTGGAGAGCGCAAGATTTAGAGCAACAAAGAATAGTGACATTAATCTTTCTTCATCAACATTTGTTTCACCCTCCCACTCCCTAATTTATTCTCCAAAAATTCCTCCTCTTCCTTCCAACAATGATGAATCTGAGTCCAGTTTATTAATCGATCACAACAAGTCAGGTATGTAGAGTTCCTCCAATAATGACTCCCATCACTTAAACAACAGAAGTAATATTTTTTCACAAACATCAATTTCATCTCTACCTTAGAATTTATTGTTAAACAAAACTAATGTCATTCCGAGTTCATCGTGTGGCCCATCATTCATCGGAGTAAAGCATTTGGATGATACTCAATACTTTGGGTCATTATACAAGGAGTCTTGATTTAACAATACACAAAAAAAATCAGTATCACATAATGACAGGTTCCTAATAGACCTTGACAATGTCGTAAGTATTAAAAATATATGGTAGGCAAGCAACTCACCAAAGAATATTTCATTTACAAGGATCTCAACCTCTTTGTTATCCCCTCCTGGGGCTCAGGGGTTGTGATGTGTACAATGCAATACATGGAGGAAAGCCATATGTTCCTCACTTCACCATACCATCTAGATCTTTGGGGGAGGCCCCCCGATCTAAAAAATTGGATTAGACCTTTGGGAGGAAGCCCACAAGATCTAAAAATTTGAAATGCCAAAAGAAAATAGGAGAACATGCAATAAACAAAATCACAGAGAATCATCTTTTATTAAAACATATTATAATTGTAAAGGCTACATTGTGGTAAACAATATGTCCTTTTACAAAATGTTACTTATTACTTATAGTCTTTTTTTTGTTACAATACCACATGTAAATTCAATGGGTGTGTAAATACTATGGGTGAATCAATACCATGGGTGGATGTCATTTTCCATTTGGATCATTCCTCCCTCCTTAAGAAGCAATGGTCCCCATTGCTCGAAGCTCCATCTTCAGAAGCCTTTGTTGAATATGAAGATCCATTGAAGAGAAGGGTTTTGTGTGCTAACCCATAACCATGATGAACGAAGATATTAGGATAGAGATACCATTTAATGCTTGTGACCAACTACTATACTCACAGTGTGTGGCCTAGAAGATGGACTTCCATGAAGCTTGGGTTTGGGAATGATTGATAACCATAACAAATGAAGATTTGAGGATAAAGATACCCTATAATTCTTGTGACCAATTGTAATACTAATAGTGTGTGTCTTAGAAAAAGGACTTCGATGAAAAGGATTTTGTGCAATTGACCCATAACCATTAGGATGACTTTTGATGAAGTAGCAGGTGTGTACATAGCTTGGGGTGGGAGGAAAGGTCTCCAAAGAATTTGAGTAGGCTACGCTGACACTAATGAATGTGAACTCGCTATGAATGCTGCTACAGATTTAAAATGGGCATAACTTGATCAGTATAACTCAGAATATTTATTATAACCAGTTTTTTGAAATAGAATGGTTATTCAACATCTTCCCATGTGTTTTAAATATCTATCTAGAGACTCTGGAAAATAAGATTCGCGCTACAATTGTCCCACTGTAAAAAAAAATTGAAAAAAATAGTTGATTTTAAATCAGTTATATCTCCTTCATTCGGACTCCACTTCAATAAAAAAAAAAAATTCTGAAATTGAGTGATTTTTCAGGAGTTGCGATCTACAATCATTTTTCTAAAATTCTAGACAAAAATTGCGAACAACGATAGGAGAGCTTCTGCCCACAAATTTCCATCAGAAACATTTCTACAACATAGTTGATTTTAAATTAGTGATATCTCCCTCATTAGGAGTCCGATTTGGCTGAACTCTTTTTTAAATTTGAGTATTTGTTTGAAAGGAATCTACATATGTTATTTTTTTTGTAAATTTTACATTAGAAATTTCATATCTGATCAACAAAATCGCCGTCGAAAAACATTCATGCTAAAAAATGAAAAAAGAAAAGTTCTTCCTTCTTGGTCGAAGAAAATGTTTTGTGGACGACATAGCACATGCCTAGAGTTTGTTGAATATTGTTGCAAAAATTTGAAACTGAAATATGCATCAAACCCTAATTCCCATGGAATCATAAGCTTACACTCATACTACTGATTTGGATCTTGGGGGGAGGCCCCCTAGATCTAAAAAATTGAAATGGACCTTGGGGGGAAGCCCCCAAGACCTAAAAAATTGAAATGTCAAAAGAAAATAGGAGAACACAGAATAAACAAAAGCACAAAGAAATGTTTTTTATTAAAACATATTTTAATTGTAAAGGCTACAATGTGATAGACAATTTGTCCTTTTGAAAAATGTGACTTGTTACTTATAGCCTTTTTTTGGTTGAAATACGACAGGTAAATTCCACCGGTGAATGAATACCATTGGTCGATGTCACAATACCATGGGAAAATACCATGGGTGGATGCCACTTAAAATACCATGGGTAAATTCCATGGGTGGATAAATAACATGGGTGGATGAATACCATGGGTGGATGACATTTTCCATTCAAATCACTAGATGGATTCGTGTAAAGATAGAGATGCAAAGGATTGATAGCTTTTCTATTTATAGGGTTCGTTACACAGACTCCATAAGCCATGACATAACTGAAATGGTTTTAAGCTCTGCAACATTTGGTGTTTTTATTGTTACTAGAAAGTCTTTTTCAACTGCATATAGTATAATATGGTGTTATGGATTCGCAGGGAAGCTTCTTACCCTAGAAAAAAATATTTGAATTTGTCTTTGATACTTGGAAACTTTGGCATTCCAATAATATTTCAACTCTACATATATGATGTTGAAGTATTAGAGACGTGTTTTGTTCCCTATAGATATAAAAACTCCTACAAAGAGGCTTCTAAGAGTTAACACATCGTGGTTGTGTATTATATTAAATTAATTTTAAAAGAGCGAGAGCGCTTCATACTATATCTTATAGATAGAGATCACATTTTTCTAAGATAAGGCATCCACATTTTCATCATATGCAACAAGGATCACTACAACATCCAAATATTTGCAAAGATCAAGAGATCATTTGTAATCTTTTTGCTATAGTCTATAAAAAGAGTAGTTTGTGTCTTGTTACTATATATGTGTATGTATGTATGTCCATTCACTCATGGTCTAGTAGACATTAGTATCAGTTGTCAACATGTTGACACATGTTCAAACTAAGGAAGTATGCTCCACTCTTGAATGCTTGTTGTCGTATCATCATTGTAGCAATCTTCATTCTTGATGTAATATGAGAAAGATATGAATACAACATTTTTCGATGGATTTTTCATGTAGTCTATATGGAACAACCAAAGGGTTATTAGTGGGTTTCTCCAAAATCAAGGATATGTCAGTTGCAATGCTAATTTTAATTTATACGTCAAGCATATTTGACATCATTTTAACTTTATAGGTTCATGATGCTATGAATATGATATTGTGATTAACACACAAGGAGAAAAATAAATTTTGATATTATTCAAAATAAGTACATTAGGAACATTATCATAAATTTCAGATGTAAAATTGAAAATGAATGGTTTGAAGTAGATAAGAACCTGATGGAAATATGTACACAAACATAAGAAAAAGCATAATGATATGAGTACAAAGAAAAACTCCACATCATAATGTTGTTGGGAGCCTAAAGTATGATACGGTTTATAGAAATCATCATATTTGAGAAGTTTTAAACATTGTGAGCCCATTTTCTAGCTATCATGGACCATAATATTGGGTAGCCATGAAAGGATTTTCAAACATCTTTAAAGAACATCTAAGAACCAACTTACATTAATTGGGAGTTTCAATTCAGAAGAATATCCAAAGCAGTTAGTTGCCAGTTACAGTGAACAGGGGGCATTGATAACTATAAATCAACTTGAGGGTACATTTTTATCCTTAATGGAGTCACTATTTCATGGGAAGCAAAAAAACAATCAACATTTTTTTTTCCATTCCATAAGCGTAGTACATAGCAACATGTCAAACTAAAAATGAATTCAAATGGTGGAGAAGATTATTGGAGGACATTAGCATCATCCAAGCCCAACGGACAATATTGAAGAGTGCCAACAATAGATGTAAAACCATGACAAACCATTCAAAGTATGGTGGGAATGTTAAGTATATATGGATACAATACCACTTTATTTCTGAATAAATTGATAACGAAAAAGTATAGATGGTGTAATGTACAACACAAATGATGGAAGATGCATTGAAAAAAACATTACAAAAATTCAAGAAGGATTTTTCCATAGAGTGTCAAGAACAGATGTATAACCATGACATACCATTCAAAGTATCATGGGAATGTTAAGTATATATGGATGCAATACCACTTGATTTGTGAATTAGTTCATAAGGAAAAATTATAGATGGTGTATTGTACAACAAAAATGATGGTATATGAATTGACAAAATAATTACAAAAATTCAATAAGGATTTTTTTAAAACATGTTTAATGTGCTAGCTCTTAGCTGAAAAATATTTGTTTAAGTAGGTGTCAGAATGGGAGAAAATATAGTTGAATATTTGGGAGAATTTAATCAACAATTTTGGGTTTTCTATAATAGTAGACAACACGTGAGATGAATGCAGTGCACATCTCCAGTGATGTTGTAGTTAGTCTGTATGTTATTTGACTAAATGTAGGTTTTTTTTACACTTTAGATTTTAGGAGGGATATGTTTCACTCATTTTTATATAATGCTAGCTTTAGTTTCATCATATAATTCTCAAATATTGTGCATATATTTGAGAACTCAAATATTGCATATATTTTTCCATCAATATATACAAATATGTATGGTGGAAAACTCATCCATCTGAAAAACTAGTAGTAAGCCCTCACCATGAAACACACCTCAATGCACTGGTAACTTATGGAATAGAAACCCGTCAAACAATGAAAAATACACGAAAATGCATCTTTTGTCTATAATCAACTCCATTCATTCACTTTTTAAAGAGTCCATGTTCAATTTATATGTCGTTATGTCCATGAAATCTTAGGTTGTCAAGCAACACATTTCTTCCTTTAAGAATAAAATTTAAAAAACGCGTTGAGCTGTTGTGTGAGAGGATGAAAACCTTGGAAAAGTAAATATGCACTTTGTTGTAATTCTTCAACTCTTATCTGTTTTGATTGCATCAATCCCTCTATGAGCTAATATTATCTTTCATTTCCTCTTGGTATTTCTAGGGATAACTTCTAAATGGTAAAGTGAAAATTTTTAACTGCTACATTCAAACTCTCCAGCTCTTTCATATTTTTAACATGGACCATGGAAGAAAAACCCTTGATTTCTTCATTCACATCTTGTTTGAACGTCATAAATGATACTGAGCACAAAATTTGATCGGGAATTCTTAAGTCCACCAACGAATCAGAAGAACCCACAAAGATGGACACAAGAGAACTGCAAATGAATATAGTTGTTTTCTTCACCGCATATATAACCCTCAATAGAACTGTGCTCTTGGCCGAGGATTTCACCTTCCTCAGGTGAAGAATTTTACACATACCTTCTAACATGGCAACACAATTCTGAATATTTCTATTAGTTTGGGACACACCATTTTTCTCCCTGCCTTTTTTTTCTCAACCTTCATTCAATGAGGCCTTCATGGATGCATATGAAAAATATACTAATGAAGGTGAAGTGATGTGCCTTAAATTTCATATGAGGCTTTAAAAATTTCCTCCACACAATTCAACCTTCAGATAAATGAAAAATTCATTGAAATAAGAAAGAAAGATTATAAATGAAGAATAGAAATGAGAAAAATGATATATTTCTTATGAAATTTACATCATTATAATTATCTTATTATTTCAAAACATTTTTGACTCATAAGAATTACTATATTATTACTAGAAAAGACAAAATTGGCTTTGCTCTCGTGGCTCCACAACCATTTTTCCTTTTGAAGATCGATTTAAACCAGAAAAGTTCTCTAATTATTCAATTTTGTGAATGATGCTCTCCTAGTAGTGAACAATGTTGTTGCCGCCCTATTGGGAACCCATGGAACTAAGGTCCAATTGCATCCAAAACTCCCCCATCAAGGATTATGTCTTGCCAAATTCATATAAAAAAATGCAGCTCTTGTATACATGGTAGTCTTGATAGAGCACTTTACCCGGTTTATCTTAGCATCCACCATTCATTGTAGGTGAGATGAAGAGGAAAAAAAGGAAGACCTGAAAACGTAGATTGTCCACAATAATTGAATTCTCATTGAAAATATACACTAATCCACAAAGCTAAAATATAAGAAACACCGAGCATGTATTCTTCATTCCATACATGACCCTTCTAAAGCCATTAAACCCTTTGGCCTCAATTAAAGCAAAATTGGCCTCAATGACCTTATCATTCAGTTTCAAAAATAACTTCCCACCTTCTTGAATCTAAGTTTTTATGAATACCTTATTTTCTTATTTTAGGTTGAAGGCCTCCCTCGAGCACCTTCATATGCTCCTCATCACCTTCCTTCATAGTTGAATTGTTGGGCTACTATTGGCATTAAATGTCATGGAAATGTTCTCTACAACATTATGGTATTGCTCTAGGCTTGTAATCCCACATTTCAGTACATGACACACATCCCATAACTTTAAGTTCTCATCCATGTATTCATCAAGTCATCTATCTTGACCTAGAAGCTGCAGTTTTTGCACTAGTTGGATGATTTCCCTCTGCAAGGACCTTCACAGGGCAACAATATGTTGAAACCAATCCATTGACATGAAATCAGGACACTTTGTCTTTCAAATCATACTTGAGATCTAAATATATCATGTTGAAGTAGTAGAGACTCTTTTTATTCCCCATAAAATCTAACATATCCTTCATTGAGGCTTCTAAGAGTTAGGACATTGTCGCAATGTATTAGATTAAATGAATTTTGAAACCCCAAGAGTGCTTCTACCATATCTAATAGATAGAGATCCAATTTTCCTAAGCTAAGGCATCTGTATTTTTATCATATTTTTATGTGCATATTGCACTCCCCTCTAACCCCACGCTTTTCAAGATTACATTGAACGTTATGCCCATAATGTTCTCAATATGATTTATGTGATTTTAGAAAGTCATGTAATGAATCAGTTAAGCGCATTGTATTTTAAATCAACATCATCACAACTAATATGGATCGGAAATAACATGGATCGAAAGTAAGATGTGTCAAACAAAAATTCCACTCCATGATTTACTTTCTTTTTTCTATAGCAGAACTTAGAAAATATTTTCCTATGAAAACTATATAAATGAAAAAAGTAAGATGGTATAAGTAAATACTGTGATATATTATCCCTATCCTTTCAGTAATAAAACATATTTTCCTAGCATATTTCCATATATATAATTGGCTCCAATTTCAAGAAATATTTGTCTATGCAACTTGAATTATTAAAAAACGTATAATGACGTAAAATGTCTCATTCCAGCCTTGTTTTCAACTACAATTTACAAAATTGATATAGTTATGAAAGAAACACCCATTACAATGAAAATCATTATTGTTGCATGCCAATTAAATACACCGAGACTATGTAAGTAGTTGTAATAAGAATTTCCAAGAAATTAAGGGAAACAAATATGGTTAATGGTTCCCTTCATAATATCTATTGGCCAAAATGTTTCACAATTACTAGTAATAACACTTATGAATCTAGATAAAGCAATGTGAAATAAGAAAATTCAATCCCAACAAAAGCATAAAGGCTTTCTCACACTAGTCCATGGAAGTTTTCATTCCAAAATTTGATTCTTAGTACATTGTTCTATGATTTTTCCTTTAAAATCCGCCAAGGAAAATGTTTCATCCTTTTCGATTTGGTTCCATCATAAACATTGAATGATTTCAGTTAAATTGAAAGGAAAATTTCACACAGAGGAAGTAGGCAGACATAATCCTCAACCTTAATTAACCCAAAATATACGCATTGTTTTCATGGGAACGAGAGTATTTTCTTTCCCACACAAGAATTTGGGGAGTTGGTTACCAGGTGAACAATCCCTATATTATTTCTCAGAACAATCCAGGGTAAAGGGAATGAGAATAGAAGTTGGTATAGTAAGATAATTACATCAAGGACATGGTATCATTAGACATCAATTTGTTTTGACACAACCTGTGATAACTACATTCAATACCTATAGGATGTAGCATTGTTCCTCCCCAATTAGGTATGCATCCAGAATGAGTTGAAGTAACCCTTTATAGGAACATAGCACACAGATCCATAGGAAAATCCTAAGAATGCAAGTGGAGCTACAATTGACAATTGTAGTAAGTCAATGGCATATTTTCAACATTGGATACAAATAATTAGGTGGGAATCCTTCTTGGCCTATGCTCAGTCAGCCTACAAAGGATGCAACCTTGATCAAATTTAAAGCATTGGAAGGATTTTTCGAGGACAATGAAGTTCAAAAATAGTTTCCTCAAGTAAGAAGTAGAAAATAATATTACAACTGATAATATCCCAATGAAATAGAAGTAACATATGATCTGTCAAAAAAGAAGGAAGTACTATAGAGGTGAGACAGTGATTTTTGAGCTTCCACCTAGGAAATATTATGGCATGGTGTTGGGTCCCTAT
>APFE031379448.1:0-20511 GCA_000404065.3 Pinus taeda | reverse complement strand
TAGTGATTACCCCATTACTATTGTAGTTATACCCCTTATTAATATTGTTGTGCCCCTATTTCCCGCATATTGTTATTACTGAGCCCCATAGAATCCCTCTATTGTTATTTTTGTGGCTTTATATTATTATTGTTAGGTCGGCTAGATTATATTGTGACTCCTTCGACTCCTATATAGAGAAAGGAGGTTTTTTCATTTGAATCATCGAAGAATTGTTCAGTTATGTAATGTAAAGGAGGTTGCCCCCTCGAAGAGGATGAATTATAAGGCATTGATCTATCTTTTCTATCTTTTCTTGAGTTGGTTTCATAACACATGGAACTACTTTCAAAAGTGTGTACAACAAATATCTATAACCTAGATTAGTAAAAAGCCTATACTTTATGCTCTTGTAGTCCAAAATGCAAAAAAAAAGAATGGCTAAGAAATGGAAGAGACCTATAATCATCCCACATTCACATGATAATCAGATTTCATTATTATCTTAATTTTGGCAAGATGAAGTTGATGTTTCATAAGATTTGTGAGAAAAAAAAAACAACAGCTCATAATCCATTATCCTTTAAGTTATAAATTTGTCAAACACTAACATATTTCTAAGATGTTAATATTTAACACCAACATATTTATAAGTTAACTAATTAGCGAATAGTAATATGCATTGCATGTTATGTCTTTTGGTGATCATCATCATTTACTACAAAATATCCTTCATCCATTGAAGAAATTCAAAAATTACAAAACCCAACTACCATTGGTAACACAATACTTGATAATGTTTTGCAAACTAGGTAGCGAGCTAAATCAGCCTCACTATGGAGAAAATCTACATTGTTAAGTGAACTTGAGACAAACGTGTCTTGGGATGGGTAACCTTCCCAAGTAGTCATGCTTACTAGGTGCAAGTCCTAGAATTGGTGAGTGATGGTACGTGGTTCATTCAATAGTTCTTGTCCCACTTCATCACTCCTGTGAGCATTATCTCATGCAAAGAATGCTAAGTCGAGCTCATGAGAAATTTGTCATTAGCCAATCTTCATGGGGGATAGAACATAGATAAATAACTTTGTATAAACAATTTAATCCAAAAAAATTATATTTCACATTCAATAAGTGAAATCCTTTCAAAAATAAATGATTATGAGTTTTCCACATGATGGTGCTTAAAATGATGTGCCCAAAGTTGTTTGTTACAATTAAAACCACCAAGAATGTGATAGAAACTATGAGATAAAGGTGAAAAAGCAAAGAACAAAACCTTATTATAAGTCCATTAAATTTCAAAACACTTTGAAGATATTGCAACCCAATGTAACTATAAAAAATTCACATATTCGAAGAGTGTTATAATCAAGTTGTTAAGTATAGATGAAGTTGCTTTATTAGAAATGGAATCCTTGAAATAGTTTATAGTGCCCAACTCCACTACTAGTATCTAACAGTCTCCACTTTTGTTCCGAAAGATAATTTAAGTTATCTCCTCATAACATGGAAAGCCTGAAATAATATGAGGATGAGCATGTTACTTTTGATATGATTTTCTTAGGCTCTCTATCTATGCAATGATCTTTCAAATAGGTGGTATGCCTTTCTCTCCAATCATCCACTACTTGGCCTTGCTTCTTCTCCATTGAATGACTTCATGTTTGGGATCCATTGGTAGAACTCATAGGAGATGAAAATGTGAAATAAATGACATCCATTCCCTTATTGCAACTCTGAGAATCTTGTTGAACATTACATTCACCTCTTCTTATTCCTTCTTTATAGGTTTTAGTGTTTTTGGAGCATTCCTGCTTGCTATAGATTCTACTTGTTCCCTTTCCCTTTTGTAGTGGTTCTTTAATAGTTTTGGAGGAACCTTTCTTCTCATTGTTCTCAAGATAAATGCTACATTCATCATCTGATGTAGAGTCCAAATGACAAGAGTTCTTACTTGCAAAAAGGCCATCACTTATTTTTTTATTAAGGGATACCTTAGCTTGAACTGAATATTCCCCATTCTTTTCTCTAGTCTTCTTCTTCATGTCTTCCATGTCTTTGCATCCATCCTTGTGTGACCAAAAAATCCTAACACTGTTGATATACGGTCGTTGCTAATATTCCTATTTGAAGCAACAAAGTCCTATGTACCATGAAAATTTCTTGTGTTTGATTGCTAACTACACTGGTTATTTTTAGATGACCATTTCTCCATGCTTAACATCTAATTGTTTGGTCTATTAAAGACATAGATGACTTCTACTTGACTGATCTAGAAAAACCATGTATCCATTGTTGCAAATGAATTTTTTCTATCATTCTCATTACATCCATCCTTGTGTGACCCAAAATTCCGAACACAGTTATTAGTACAATTGCTTCTCAGATTTCTATATAAAGCCAGAAAGTCATTTCACCATAAAAATAGTTTTTTTTATTGCTCACTATGTTGATTAATTTTAGATGACCTTTTGTTTCGACTTAACAATTGATTACCTCACCTATTAAAAGACATAGATGAGTTATGCTTGGCTAATCTAGAAATCCTAGATATGCATTTTTGCAATGAAAAATTCTTGTCAGTTTCTTGTACAAATTCGTGTGGTTCCTTGGGTATTTCTATATCTTTTTCAACAGTTTTGATTATGAGACCTTCAATGTGATTTGATTAGAAATAGAAAAATGAAATTTCTCATTTGTGCACATTTTCCTCTGCCACCAAAGCAAGAGAGACAATTTTATTTTGTTTTTTTATATGCATAGACTTGAAAGGGCCCCACGCTACACTGATTATTTTTAGATGACCTTTTCTTTGGGCTTAATAACTGATTTCTTTGGCTATTGAAATCCATAGATGGGTTCTTCTTGGTTGATCTAAAATTCACATACATGCATTGTTGCAATGCATTTTTTCTGTCATTTTCTCGTGCAAACTAATGTGGTTCCTTCAGTCTTTCTAGCTCTTTTTTAATAATTTTCGGGCCTTGAATGTGATTTGATGACAAATTCAATGATTCCGTTTTCTTTTTTCTGCATATTTTCCTCTCACTCCTGATGAGCCTCTAAATTAGACATAAATTAAGGCCCATGCCTCTAAATTAAACAATAACTTAAGGCCTATGACCATCCTTCAGCACATTAAACCTTTCTTTTTGAATTAGATAATTCATTTTTAACTTTAATATATTCATTAGGAAGGCTCATGGATAATTGGATATTTGTGCCTAATATTACTTCTTTTTGTGGAATATTATGAGAATATCAGGCAGATTATGAAGCATTGAAGGAGGAGATCATCTAGGGACTCATTCCCTATTACTAGAGAATCAATAATAAATAATAAGTCAACAATATATTATGGAATTATGACAAAAATAGTTGAACTCGAATGGTTGAGAAAATCTGGGAATGTGTTCCACTAGTCAAGGGAGTAGAGCCATCAATCAAAGGTACTAGATCAATTAATCAAGGGATTTTTTTTGGGAAGCCTCCTCCATTCATGGGGAATGATTCCTAATCATTTTATATAAGTATTAGAGTCAAATTTTCCTCTTGGGGGGATTGGCTAAATTTTTGGGGTCTTTAGAATTTTTTTGGATCTTCAAACTTTTAGATTTTGATTAGTATTATTAGGTAGAGAGCTTGTAGTTTTGTAGCTCTATTGTTTTTTTTGGTAGAGGTGTAATTATTTTGGTGAAATTAGTGAATATTGGTGTCATGTCCAATTTCTAAGATCTGTTCTCCTCCATACGTGTCTGAGTTTCCTTAGCTGTGGCCATCTAGGGAGCCTCAGATTCCTTTTTGTATCATTTTCTTTCCTTTGTTTTATTGCTTATTCACTTGCATCTTTAGTCCTTATGTCTTGTTTAGTTAATGATTTCTTTTTGTAGGATTGATTTAATGGTTCACTGATAAAATTAGAGATTGAGTTGCCAATACAATTACGATAGGATTTGATTCATAACAGAGGAAGGAATATAACGACAAAGAGATTAGATGATCGAAAATAGAGAGAGTAAGCGAGAGGTTAGACAGAGATAGGGTTTGAGACTAAAACAAAGGTTAGACAAACTGTTGTAATTGAGCCAAGAGGGCGAGGACTCTGTAATTTCCATTTTGTTGAGTAATTGATTTAAGTGTGGTATGGATGCACTACTCTGGTGCAGAAAATCACTTCTCTCTGTGTATCAGCGTTCTTGACCTTAATTAGGTGTTTTCTCCTATTTATGTGTTTTATTGGTAATCTCGTAGTCTCTTAGTGTTAAGAGTTAACATTGGGATTTATCACTAAACCCTTGGTTAAGTGTCTTTCTTTAAGTTCTGTATCGAGTAGCATTAAGCGTTAACCCTGAGATTAAGTGCTAAATCCTTAGTTAAATGTCTTTTCCTTAAAGTTTCGTATTGAGCATGTGGGTAGTTTTCCATGGATTATAAGTTGTTTCTCATGCACCATAAAGGTGGGAAGCAGTATTTAGAAATTTCACGTGATTAACATTAGAAGGTGACACGTAACATAAGAAAATAACTTTTCTCGTGTGCCTTCAGAGTATTAAAAGTTGTGCAAGATTTCATGCGAGATTACATGACAACCATTCTTTTGGATGGGTCACATCAGCGGTGGAGATTGACCTTGCTAGCTAGCGAGTGGGTTAGACGATAGCTGTTGGGTCGGATAGGGTTAGATTTGACGGTAATCGCTTTAGAAGATACACGTAATTTATTCTAGATTTCATATGTGGTGTTTTATGGAGTGTGATTTAATCGAGTTGAATTCTAGATCGATCATAGTTGTTCTTTATGAAAGGATGATATTTGATGGTAATTGCATTAGAAGTTGCATGTACTGTAATCCATATTTTGGACGTGATAAAGTTCTGAATAGGATTTAATTTATTTTGGTTTTGGTCATAATGTTAAATCGTTAAGAATTGCGATATCCATTGGATCTGACAAAGTGAGATCAACAACACAGATTGAAGCACTTGATAAAAGGAGAATCCACATAAAGAGTTTGTTTATGTGTGCTGATTGGTTACAAAGCTAAACTATAGTCCAATTATAGCCTACCACCTCATTCTCATTAAGGCAAAATGATAAAAAGAAAAATAATGCTATTTTATTCATTTACATGCATAGCAGTAGAAGGTCTGATGGTTTGAATCTATGTGCTTAGGACAATAGGATTACATCCATGTTAACTTAGAATTCTTTGGAAGCAAAGAATCTTAGGAGTTAGAAAATATTGAGTTTTAACATTTTATTTCATTCTATTTTCTTCTACTTTATTTCCTGCAATAGGTTAAGGTTCCATTACAAGCATTTAATCTTACGCAATTAGCTCAAGATTTGAGTTCAATACATACACTACATTACATGATGACAGCAAATAAATGACACACTATATGCTACACACATAGTGCTGATAAATCTTATGTTTGTACAAAACCAAAGTTGATATTTAAAGTTGGTGGCCTTGGAAGTTGGACCATTCTTGTTGCAATACATAGGTTCATCAGTTTTTGGCACCATTATAGGGGAGGTGTCAAAGTATGCATTGTTTTATTTCCTAGTTGATTCATTCCTTTTTAAGTTTTGAAAAAACACAAAAAAAAAGTTGCTTTAGGAATATTTCATTTCAAAAGTAGAAAATTGTCGTGCATTATAGTTTTTGTTCACTCATAAAAACAGAAATAAAATTCTCCAACACCAACCCACCACCCCATTTGATCACATGGTGTAGTAAGAGCCATATCACCATCCCCTTTTGTAGGTAGAAGAAAAGAGAAGATGAAAAATAATGGAGAAGAAATTGATGGTGATGATGACAATGAGGGAAGTCCAATATCCTATTGGATTTCCCATTCAAGATACTAATGGGAGTGTACAAATGAACATCCATCACTCTTTTCTTCCAAAATTTCATGGTATAAGGTGAGAGGATTCATAAACCTTTCTCTTTGAATTTGAGATTATTTGTAGATCTTATGGTTACTTATTAAAAACTCAAAAATTGAGATTGCTTCCAGCAACTTTGAAGGATAGATCTCTTAGATGGTTCATGATTTTAGGGACGAATTCAATAATATCATGGAATGATGTGAAAAAGATATTCTTATAAAAGTATAAAGATTGTGATCTTAAAGAAGAAATTTTTAGAATGAATCAAAGAGAAGATGAGAGTCTAAAGGATCTAGTAGAGAGGTTCATGTATAATGTTAAGAGGGAAAAATTACACCATTTAGGATCTGAAACACTAAAAACCCTATTAATTAGAACAATTAGGGATGGATGGATTGATCTCCTTAATCTCATGATTAGAGCTAATGTATATCAATTGTTATTTGAGAAAATTTGTGAAACATGCTAACACATATCAAGAGGAAAAGAAAGAGTAGGTAAATCAGCACCAACATTGGTAGGTCAAGCTAAACATGGAATTTTTTTTATGATTTTAAAATAGAAATTCTTAGCAATCTAACAAAAAAAGTAGAAATGTTAAGAATACAATATGAAGGAAAATAAAATGTTGATATTTGTGTTGCAGAATCATAGAATGTTAAACATTGTACATCAATACCAAGGTTGAAGGAATTTCACAAAGAGAACAACGAAGGAATTCAATTGCCAATGTAACAATGTTATATAGCTCCAAGAGAACCATGGCAACCTATTCAGCCTGATATGATGCAAGAGCCTAATTCCCAATTTCAAGGTTATGCATATCCACCTCGACATAATTGGTACACACCTTTTCCTTGACAACATTGGCCATCTCAACCTCAAAACCAATCATAGAAACAATGTTGGCAAGGAACATATGGGAACCATCCACAATATCCTCAATATCCTGAGTATTTTCCTCAATATCATCCATACCAAACTCCATGTTATCCTTACAATTCACCTCCACCACAACCATAACCCCATCAACATCCATCTCAAATATACACTCCCACTCAACTACCTGTACCACTATTTCCTAACCCACACATTGAAGTAGCTCAACCCACTTACAATGCTAAGATACAATACTTCCAAACATCTCCTCTTAATATCAATGGTATTCACCATAACTTAGGAAAAGTATTGCAAAAAAGAAATTCTCTAGATATCATTGAAGGGCAACATGCAGAAGAATGATATTCAAAAGAGAAGATCAAAGAACCATGGGATACATTTGATGAAGAGCAGACAACAAAAGCAGAGAATGAGAAAGCTCCCTCATGGTTACCATCACATCCTCTATGTGTTCAAGAGAACAATCAGCAGAAAGAGGAAGATTTGAAGGTCATGAAAGAGGGAGACATCCAAGATGATCCAAATTAGCATCTGGACTAGGGATATCACAAGTACATTGAAATATGGTTCCAAACAGTCAATAAGTTGCAGAAGCACTCTCTTCCTCAACTATACTTGATCCCTTCAAAGTGAAATAATTTTGCCTCTCAAATCTAGGTACATGAAAAAGCATACACTTCAAGCCTCCACGTCATTTTATTTTTCATCTTGATGTTCACATGGCTCCATTGGAAGTATTCTTATACTTGAAAGTGATTTTTTTTTTCAAGTAGGGTAGGGTAGAAAAAATAAATAAATAAAATAAAATAATTGAAAATAGGAGAAAAAAATATCAGGTGAAAACCTCCTTTGAGGCGCCTAAGATTGGCCAATTGATTCAGAACCTCCATGAGGTAGTCAATGGGTTGAAGAAAAAAAGTAAAAAAGAGAAAAAAGAAAAGATCCTAGGTGAAAACCTCCTTTGAGGCGCCTAGGCAGGCCTACAAGTTGAAAACTTCATTGAGGTAGTTGGTAGGCCTAGAAGAAAAAAATTAAAATAAATCCTTGCTCCATGAATCTCTTTGATAAATCCATGTACTCTCCAACATCTGCAAGCAACAAAAAAAAGTTGGTCAATCCTAGTTAAAAGAGGATACAAAAATACATGGAGGAGAATTTTTTTTTTTCCATAACTTGAAAACCATTCATCCATTTGCCAATCTGTTTCATGGGGAGATGCATAAGGACGATGGAAACAGGCTCAAAAAGTTTTAGGTAAATCCAATCTACTGTTTGGTAGCTATGGACAAAACAAGTCACTATCCTATAAACCTACAAGATACAGAAAAACACCTACATGATTGGCAGTGAACAATTTTAAATGATATCTAGAGGTCAAAGAAGCTCATCCAGATCTTAGCCGCACCATCATGATCATCAGCATCACTATCCAACACGTTCACATCAACATCAACTCAACAACAACATGCACGTCTCTCTAACAACCATCAGGTAGGTACATGTATGCAATATTCACAACCTCTTCTCTTGAGCATGGTATAGTTAGAAATTTGTTGTCAATGCATGAGATATGGGGTTTTATAAGGTAAGGATGGGTCAGTAGTCTCAACCACCTTCATCAAGTTGATTGCAACTAACTCCTTCACTAATGTAATGTTGAAAAGTTTAATTATGAAGGGTGATGATTTCAATCAATGCGGATAACAGCTAGAAGAAGAAATTTTTGCAAAGGCCAAGTCACCACATCATTCTAAGACCTCCATCCACTTCATATTCACTATCTATTCATCATTCATCCATCCCATTTTATTCTTGGAAATAAAAAAACAAACATAACATCCTCTCCATTTTCACAAATCTACACTACTCCCTTTGAGCCATAGCATCATCACCCAATCCCTCTTCATCATTTCTCATCACTCCCATCTCGAGAATACTCTGAAGGAAGAAGGAATGACTACTACAGGAAGGAAAAATGTTGCGACAAGGAGGAAAAGAAGAATTATACTAAAACCCAAAATGAGAGTGCCTAAGATAGACCTAACCAAAGTAGCAAACTCCAAGGCCATTAGGCAATCATTTAGGCCACAAGGGAGAAGAAGAAGGTAACAAAAAGAAATAAGGCATTTTTCAACAGAATATAAATCAAACTATAGTGATTTCAGAGGTGTTCAAATGGCGGAACAATCTAGCAAAAGGTTGATAAGGATGTGGAAGACCATGCCAAATCGAAAAATATTCAAGAACCAATCCTGAATAAGTGGAAGAAGGCAAGCTAATGGTCTCAAGAAAAAAATGATTCTTCTTTGCACACCTATTTTTTTTGGGCTTCTCCTTGCAGAACTTGTAACCAATATTCTTAATACACAAGAGAGAGGCCACCCGGGCAATTCAGGAGTCACAATGAGGACACTAAGTTGCTGAGAGGATGAGCAACACTTTCAGTAGAGGGGGTATGATGGGCCTCTAAATTAGAGATAAATTAAGGCCCATGCCTCTAATTTAAACAATAACTAAAGGCCTATGACCATATTTCAACACATTAAACCTCTCTTTTTGCATTAGATAATTCTTTTTTAACTTTAATATATTCATTAGGAAGTTTCATGGATAATTGGATATCTGTGCCTAATATTACTTCTCTTTATGGAATATTATGAGAATATTGGGATATAATGAAGAGTTGAAGGAGGATATCATCTAGGGACTCATTCGCTACTGCTGGAGAATAAACAATAAAGAATAAATAATAATTCAATAAGATATTATGGAATTACGGCACAAATAGTGTAACTCTAATGATTGAGCAAATCTAGGAATGTGTTCCACGAGTTAAGGGAGCAAAGCCACCAATCAAGGGGACTAGATCCATTAATCAAGGGATTTTGGTGCGGAAGCTTCCTCCATTCATGGGGAATTATTCTTAATCATTTTCTATAAGTATCAAAGTCAAATTTTCCACCGGGGGCGATCAGTAGACTATTTGGGATCTTCAAACATTTTTGTGGATCTTCAGATTATAAGATTTTGATTTGTGTTATGAGGTAGCGAGCTTGTAGTTTTTTAGCTCGATTGTATTTTCTAGTAGAGATGTAATTATTTTGATGAAAATAATGCATATTGGTGTCATGTTGAGCTTGTAAGATGTGTTCTCCTCCATAGGTCTCTGAGTCCTTATTGTATGATCTTCTTTCCTTCGTTTTATTACTTATTCACATGCATGTTTAGTCTTTATGTCTTTCTATTTATGCATTTGGTTAATGATTTCTGTTGTAGAATCAATTTAATGGTTAAGTGATAAAAACATAGATTGAGTTGTCAATTTAGTTAGAATAGTATTTGATTCAGAACAGAGGAAAGAATGTAATGAAAGAGAGATTAGATGGTCAAGAATAGAGTGAGTAAGCAAGAGGTGTGATAGAGATAGGGGTTGAGACTAAAACAAAGGTCTAAAAAACTATTGTAATCGACCCAAGAGGGCCAAGACAATGTAATTTCCATTTTGTTGACTAATTAATTTAAGTGTTGTATGGATGCACCACTCTGGTGCAAAAATTCACTTGTGTCTGTGTATCGTCATTATAGACCTTACTTTTGTGTTTTCCCTTATTTACATGTTTTATTGCTAAACTCGGAGTCACTTAGTGTTAAGAGTTAACATTTAGATTTAGCATTAAATCCTTGCTGAAGCGTTTTTCTTTAAGTTCCATATCGAGTAACGTTAATTGTTAACCGTGAGATTAAGCGCTAAACCATTAGTTAAATGTATTTTCCTTAAAGTTTCGTATTTAGTACGTGGGTGGTTTTCCAAGGATGGTAATTGGTATCTCGTGCGCCCTAAAGGTGGGAACTGGTATTTAGAAATTTCACACGATTACCCTTAGTGGGCGACATGTAGCATAAGAAAACAAGTTTTCTTGGGTTCCTTCGAAGTATTAATGGTTGTGCAAGATTTCATGTGAGATTGCATGACATCCGTTCGATTGGATGGGTCATTTCTACGGTGAAGATTAGCCTTGCTAGTTGGCAAGCAGGTTATGCAATAGATGTTGGATTGGATACTAGGGTTAGATCCAACAGTAATCGCGTCAAAAGATGCACGTAGTTTAATCTAGATTTCAGACACGATGTTTTATGGATTGTGATTTAATCCATTTGAATTTTGGATCGATCATAGCCATTCGGTATGAAAGGACGAGATCCAATGGTAATCGTGTTGGAAGCTACACGTAAGTTAATCTAGATTTTAGAGGTGATAAAGTCTTGAATAGGATTTAATTTATTTGGGTCTTAGTCATAACGTCAAAGCATTAAGAAATGTGATATCTATTGGATCTGATAAAGTGAGATCAACAACGTGGATTGAAGCACTTGACAAAAGGAGAATCCACGTACAAAGTTATTTTCTGTGTGCTGATTGGTTACAAAGCTAAACCATAGTTGACTTACAAGCTACCACCTCATTTTCGTTAAGACAAAACGACAAAAAAAAAATAAAATGTTATTTTATTCATTTGCACACAGAGTAGTAGAAGGTTTGATGGTTTGAATCTACATGCTTTGGACAATAGGATTGCATCCATGTTAACTTAGAATTCTTTTGAAGCAAAGCCTCTTAGGAGTTAGTTAGAAAATGGTGTGTTTTAGAATTTGATTTCATTCTCAAAACGACAAAAAGAGAAACAACGTTATTTTATTCATTTGCACGCAGAGTAGTAGAAGGTTTGATGGTTTGAATCTACATGCTTAGGACAATAGGATTGCATGCATGTTAACTTAGAATTCTTTTGAAGCAAAGCCTATTAGGAGTTAATTAGAAAATGGTGTGTTTTAGAAATTGATTTCATTCTCTTTCCTTGTACTATCTTTCTTACAATGGGTTAAGGTTCCATTTAAAGAATTTCACCTTATGCAATTAGTTCAGGATTTGACTTCAGTACATGCACTCCATTACATGATAAATACCTCTTAAGTTTGTACAAACCCTGGGTTGATATTTAAAGTTGGTAGCCTTAGGAGTTGCAACATTCTTGATGCAATATCTAGCCTCATCAACTCCAAAGCAAGAGAGATATTTTTTATTGTTTCTTATATGTGCACACTTTGAAGGGCCTAACTTTAATAGATTCCTTGATGTTTCTCCTAATTCATCTAACTTCAATGGTGAAATGGGTAGTTTTGGATTCGTCCTACCTATATTCTTGAATGCACTTCCACTATTTTATTTTCCAATGAGGTATATGTTGTCAAACATTTATATGCATTTGACTCAATGTTTTATGCATATTCTTTACCACTCCACCACTTAGTCAATGCTTGGCTCTTAAAGCAATCGTTGCTACTAGATTCAACACTCTTTATCAGCAGATTTGTGACCCTAGATGATCTCTTTGAAATTGTTTCTCTTTTCTCATCCCCTTCCACTTATTTCAAAAAACATAGAGTAAATTCCTCTCTAGGCTGTGGAAAATATGATATTTAGTGAAGGTTTTCAGTGGAAGGAACCTGTAATCACCTAATAGGGTTCAAGTGAGAATCTAGAAAAATGTATGCACATTGGCCTTTCGCACTTAAAACTTAGAAGAAGCATGCCAATAGCATGGACTGGTAGGAATCTACAAATTGTGGCACTTTAGGTAGAAGGGAAAGTTACAACCGAGAGAAATGCAATATAAAAGAACATGGAGGGAAAATTTTATGTTGTGGCAAGGGTTTACCTATCAAGGTGAACAAGAGTGACTATGCCTTCCATTTGGAGATAAATTCTCCTCTCTTGTCTGCCTCTAGAATTGAGTATACATCCTCTATCATGTTAGGGCACCTTAAGGTACTTCAAAGTTACGATGGAACCAACCTTGTCGACTCCTCAGATCCCCGCAACTTCTCTAGAATATAAATCTACATAAAGGGGGCTTGGGGTTTAATATTGCTTCTTTCCAACTACTTGTGATGATCCAACAACCGAGTATCATCCCATCGTCTAACATACAATCCAAGGGTGCACAATTATGACATGTGTGCCGGAGGGAATTTCTTCTCATAGTGAATGCCTTATGGCATAATATTAATCCATACATAATGATGAGATGATGAAAGCGTTAGAAAAATTAATTACAAAAGAGATGAGTGTATTTTGATTTACTTTGAATACTTGTTTTCTTTTTGCAAGTGTGCTTGGGAAATTTCAAAGGATCATATGAAGAAAAATTGGTTGGACCATCATGCTTCATTATATAGGATAATAACTAAAACTGAAAATAATTAAGATTGGCATAGATATTTCATAAGGATGTGAGTCAAATCTTGTTAAAATTATTAAATTATATAAATGAATTTTCCATTTGCTATCTGAATGAAATAGAAAATGCATTTGGAAAAGTAGTAGAAGGCCTCATAATTTCATTAAGAATTAATGATCAAATGGTTATTGATGGATTAAGTAGATCTTGTTGACTAATACTAGGATATAACAAAACATAATTTCAGCTAAAATAAAACCCACATAAGGAAACTCATAGTGTTGTCTTAGTTCATTTATGATCTACAATCCTAAAAAAATTAAAAATATATTCTTACAAAGTAATAAAGAACATGGTAAAATAAACCTCCACTATTTAATCAAATCAAATACTTACACCGCCAAATGTGCATTAAGCATAAATACCATCTTTTAACTGGATTGAGCATGTAAAGAGAAAAATACTTACAACGAAAGATGAAAATAGGGGAAAAATAATACCGATACCACTCCCCAACGTAATAGACACCAAACACGCACACACAAAGTGGAAGTAGGAATTCATATGATGACCATGTTCCCTCTATAAACCAAATTGTCATATCCTAAGGTTAATGTTGAAGAGTTCACTTGAGATTATTAGAAAGGAAGAGCATGTATTAAAGTATAGAGGGAACGTTGATCAAATCCACATTGAGACATAATTTTGAAGTCGGGGAATAATGAGGGAAGGTCCAATCCAAGAAGTAAAGAATATTATTAGCTTTGATGCGTGATTTTTATCCCAAGCTCATAAATGCATGTTTGTTATGATACATGGTGAGAAATGTGAGAATATCCAAATGGCCATATAATGTAAATGTACTAAAATTGTTCTATATGGTTTCTATTATTACTAGCATTTGCACCATACGTTGCAAAGAAAACGCCGTAAGGCAATAGATAACATATAACACTATGTAAAGCAATCGATAACATATAACACTAATTAACGCTTATTTGCCCCACCACCTCCGAGCTGGCACCCGTTGCGCTGGCAACCAACACCCGCGCAATTTCAAACGATCCCTCGCGCCAAACATTCATTTTCTCCATTCGCACAACTGGAACAGGTGTTCTCGAGCATCCATTGCTCCTGTTCATGGTGCTTGCTCACCTCGTAGATTCGCTCGCGGTGTTGAATCCTGGCAGGCTGTGCCCTAGGCGTAAGGTAAATTATACTCTATGAACAATGACATCCACCATTTTGGTGGGCACCCGGAAGGCCCATGCATACGAATCCCACCCCCGTGCTACTATAAATTGTCTGCATTGGCAGCTCCCAGCGTCTGGCGAAACAGATACATTCAAGGTCTCCATTTGGGCGCAGGTTCGAGCGACGCTGAAGGTGTTTTCCCATTGCATTGTAATCAGTTACCAGATTTATAACGAACCACTTAGCCATTCAGACATCTTCAATAGTTTTTAGGACGTGGTTTAATGGTTAATAGTTAAGTAGGGAGGTCTAATCCCAAACAAAATTATATATACTGAAATTGCTCCAAACGCGGTCCAATTCTCAGCAAATTAATATTATATCCTGAAAATTGCTTCCAAACACAATTTTTTAGTTGAAAAAAACAATAAACCACCGCCAATTAAAATTGCAAAACTCAAGCACCCCCCCCCCCCCTCCATGCATCAGTGTGCTGTGATTGTGTACTACCGCACTTAGCCATGAGCCACAGAAAATCAGATATCCTAAACCACCGCATTGTAAGCTTCCTAACATGCACGTGCCTGGCTTTGCACTTGCTCAGTCACTAGTTATTTGGGATTTCAATTGGGGTGAGATTTTGAGTACAAATATATTCAATTCTGTGAGAGAATTTGTGCACATTAATTTTTCACATGCTGCCCTAGAAGGATGACCACGGAAAAATGCAAGGGCACCAACCGGTGGAGCATTGATGTAAGTAGTAGGCTCAGACTACCTGAAGTATTTTGCCACATTTTCTTTATCCTCCTTTTCAACTGAAAACATTTTCCAATGCTCCTTTGGTGTGGTGCCATTGCTTTTTGCAATAAATGAATTATACATGGCTATTTTAGCAACAAAAAATATAATTGCAAGCGAATCTCATTTTCTTGTTAGATCAACAACCTTTTTCTCGAACTTCTTGTTCCTACTTGTTGAAAGAAAACTGTTTTTTTTGTTATCAACCTTGAATATTTCTTTCATGTCTTCTCTTGCATTATTATGGTGATCTTGGCTCTATGTCAAATGAAGTGACCAGACTGTCATAAGATTAGGCTAGTACTGCAAGCAAGGCAATGACTGCATGTACATTTTGAATTGGTGCCTCAACAGGTGCTAGCATCTCTAACAATTTTTTGAAGTGATTGATGTTGTTGGCCACATCTTATGTTGTCATCTTTATTTGTGAAAAATTCCTCAGCTATATCTTAGGATGACAGCTTGATATTCATAAATGTTAAACAACTTGAATTTCAATTGATTGTTGTGTTTGGCTACATATTAGGAGCCTCATCTTTATTTGGTGAAGTTCCCTCAGACAAATCTCATAGTTATAGCTTTATTTTCACACACGCGTGCCCCATTTTTATTTTGGTGTTTTGGCACTGCTGATGTGAGTCATTTGATCATTAATGCTCAAAATGCTACAAGTAAGAGTCCTGTGATTATTAGTTTCCCATTTTTTGATTCTAGCAGTTCATACGGTATGTTTGACTTCATCTTCTTCCAGAATGCTAAATGATCTTGTTCAATAATGGAATTCCCATTTGCAGCTTCCAGATGAAATCCCATGCTGTTAAATTTTACAACCAGATCTGTTTTAGACAAAGAAGAAAGTCAAGCTAGCTACAACCATGGTTTTGGTGTACTTTGAGACTTCTAATTTGCATTGGTGTTTGTTGTATTACTTGTTCTTTTTCAAATAGGTAACCAACCTGAAAATTAAAGTCTGGCCTTCCTTATGAACAAACCATTAGCTTTGGTATCAAATATTGGAAAAAATTCCAATGATCAAAGAGAGATATTGAGCTTGTGTTCGCAACACTAGAGTGCTCAGCAATTGGAATCAAATTTATTGATTAAGGCATCAATGTACAAAAAATAAAAGACATACCATCCACTGAAATATGTTAATTTTAGCAGAAAGAATGATGTATTCACAGTGGACAAATATTAGAGAGTAAAATATACGATAGAGAATTGCAGTGCTTTGGAAATAAAATGCATGAGTCAACCCTACATTATCTGGAATTCTCCCACACTTACAGAGTGTGGCTACAATTTATCTATTCAAGTTGTTGCTTGATTATCATGTTGTCTTCTCTGTTGCATTCTCCTATGTCTGTCTTTTTTTGTGACAATTTTTGTTGCCTCATTATATATTTTTTTATTATTTAATTAAATGTATTCAATACTTCTCTATAGATAAAGGCTAAATGATTTTTTTTCTTCCTAAAAGGGCTAATTCATAAAGCAAGGGTCCAGTTAACCTTCCTAAAGTACTATTCAGCTGTCCTTACATAGATAGTAAGACAAAACCTCCCCGTGTTACGCTGCATTGGCTACTAGAAACTGCTCGGCATGAACATAATTATTTAGAGGAAGACCTTCAAATCCAAATAAAAAGTACATAGGAAAACCTCGGCAAGTAGGGTCTTGACACAAGTCCTGAGACCTCATGGATTTCCATGTCAATCCATGGTTGAACCTATCACAACCTACTATGTGGTTCTTTTTCTCAGTAATCTTTGCCCCATCATACCTGCCAATAAATATTAGATAATGGCCATGACTTTTAATATAAGAAATTCACTCCAATGTGTTATAAAATGTAACTATGTTCGGACTTCAATAATGTACTTGATTCATTATGTAATGTACTTGTCAAAAGAATAACGGAAATAATTTTTATTATTGAAATAATGAATTATTAAAGCATGGGTTTCATGCTTAGGTCATCATTATATTAGCTAAATTCCCCAGTGAGGAATGTTAGGATTAAAATTGAGTTTATAGATTCATTGTATATTCGAAGAGACCCTTCTTGGGCTTTCGAACCATCTAAAAAGGTTTTGTATCAATTCAAATATGAATTATGTACCCTCCATATCATGTTAGCCTAAGGGAGATCAAGTCAGCCTAAAGACCTCCCATTTGACCCACAAAAATCCTATATCTTGAAGGAGGTCAAAGTCATTTGAACCAACTCACTCTCAAGTAAGTTCGCTATGTCAAAAGGAGCTAGAGAAGTGCGAAATTTGTTTCCGGGAAAAAGAAATAAAAGGAAATGAAAATACAACATATATATGTTGGAATGAATCTGAACAATTTTTTTCATTAAATATGTATTTCAAAAAAATACTTACATTTGACGGAAGAATATCTGTAAGGAGACCATTGAATAGAGAACTCAATACCGCGAGGGAGAACAGACGCTGTAGTGGGAGAACTAAACTAATCGTTATTATTTGAAAAGCCATCGATACGATCACATAGCATATATAATATATAATCTATTTGGTAGGGTCTACACCACATAAATAATGTTTAAGGGAGTACAAATTTTTATGAAATTCCACCAAATACAGAGGGGAGCAATTTAATTTTATATGAATATAATTAGGAGTTGTCTAATAAGGTAGAGGAATTGAGGAATTGTCTAGAAGGCTAAAAGTATTGGAATTTGGGCAAAAAAAATTCAAAAAATCTTGTAAAACAGTGTTTGAATCATGTTTTTGATTGTCGAAATGGATTCAGCCCCATCAAAAACCTCTAGGACACGTAAAATTTTGAAGTTTAACAACCATAACTTGGATTTACAAAAATCCTAGCCAGATTTTCTCTAAATATGACCAGAATTTTCAGAACTTTCCCAGCAACTCCTTTGCCTCATTAAACTACGCGATAATGCCAAACACTGAAATTTTTTTATTCTGGAAAGATATCAACCAATACTGTGTGAGAGCATTTAAATTTTATATGAATACAATAATAATAACAAACACAAATAAAATTCTTAAAACTGTAAATCTAGACAAATAGAGAACACTGCTGGCCCCATATTGCAAGTGCCAAAACCAGTCTAATTCAATTTCTCCAAATTCTCCAAAATATAATGAATAACTTTACATTTATGTTGTAATCCAAGTTCCGAAAACCCTGTAATTCAAGTTCTACGGATATAATGAATAATTTAGCATTTAACCTATAATCCAAGTTCCCCAAATATAATGAACAATTTACTGCTCAAAGCAAATTTCGTTCGTTTTATTATAAAATGCCAGAGGGAAGATTAAATAGAAAACACTGCTCGCCAACACCAAATCAGGGTCATCTCAGGATTGTTCACGTCTATTTGGTGCTCCTCACATCTAACATGAGGTACAAGTAAATTTGGTCTCCTCCACTGCCTGAATTGGTCAAGGGAGAACGCCAGATCATGGTTATGCGGATTCTGAGAAACCGCAGAGCAAGAGATGAGTTTCAAGGATGTTTTGAGACCGAACCTAAGTCATCATACTCCCGGAATATAACCTATAACTCATTGGCAATATTTATCAAATTAGAAGATATAATCAATTAAATGCAAACGCCGGCCATCCATATTCAACAGTGCATTTGGAACGCTGGGTTTCTCCCGTTTTCTGTGGAACCATGGATCTATGTTTAAATATTAAACATCAGTATGGTATTAATTGAACCAGGTAAAGTTTAAATATTAAACATCAGTATGGTATTAATTGAACCAGGTAATATATCTGACCCCGACCGCATTAAGGGTGACGGCTTCATAAAAGAGGATTTAACTTTATCAATTGAATACAGATCTTACAATATCTTGGAGATTAAACGCGACATGAATTTCCATGGATCCAGATTTAATACATATGGGTAGGATCATAACCAGCAGTAAAAAAAATATGTACATGATATTTAATAGTTACATAATAAAAAAAAAATTATGACGGGAAACGTTACACCGTAGGTTATAATAATTTTTGAATTAATTCAAATTGTTTTTACAAATATTTAAAAGATAATTAACATTACTTTCATTATATTGTTAAAAGCAATAAGTTTTTAAAATTAATTAAATTACTATTAATAAACAAATTCATCAAAATTAATTCATAAAATTATCATCACGGAAAAAGCTTCCGCAGACCGTTCGGCGGACGGGGCGGTGGAGGGTCACGGAAAAATTCATCATCAAGGAAAAATCTTCGTTGATCATTAATTAAAAAAGAAAATGAAAAATCATTATTGAATTATATTAATAATAGATATAGAGAATAATATATTTTTTATTAGAGTGAACTTTTAAAAAAAATATTAAATTTAAAATTTTAAAATAGCCTTTTTTAAAATTTTTATGACTAAAATGATAATAAAATTTGAATTAAATATTATATACCAATTTATATAACCGATAATATATTATTGGTAAAACATGTTTACCTTGTTTCTCATGCGGATTTTTTTTCGTTTATTTTTGGTTTTTTAATTATTATTTAAAAGAATTGTTAATTAGTTTAATATTCGAACTAAAATATCATTTATTTATTAATTTAAAAGAATAAAATAAATAAATAACGCCTTTTTGAAGGTTATATTTAATAGATATTAAGTTTAATTTTATCACAATTTTTTATATTTGGAAATACTTTTTAAGAAAATGATGTTTATTGAAATAAGAAAGTGATTTTCAATATAATGAAATGAATCTCACAATATTAATCATAAATTTTGAGATTCTAAACAGTAAATTTAAATTTTATCATTAAGTTGGGTATATTTTTATTAAATTAAATGTTGGTTTTTTTTAATATTTAGGAATGATCTACGTATTGTGCTATGAATAGTATTTTAAATTTTTGTTATTAATCGTAATTTTAATTTATTATTTTTTAGTTCACTATTAAATTTAAGTTGTGTATACATTTTATTAAATTAAATGTTGGTTTTTTTTAATACTTCGGAATGATGTACATATTCCGCTATCAATAATATTTTTTTATTTTTTTATTAATCGTATTTTTTAAATTATTAATATTTTAGGTTACTATTAAATTTATTAGTGAAAAAAGCAAGGTAAATATGGTTAAAATAACTACAATTTTTATGGGTTTTATATTGGTCATTTTCCAAAACACTATAGCTAGAAGGAGTCTATCACCTTGATGACACTAAGAGGCTTAACAATTAAAAACATTTTCTCTTAAATTTTGGAGGTTATACTCACATTAGGTGTAAACCAATGAAAATATATCAATTTTTAATAAGAATCAAAATAGTTACTCCATAATACTTTTCATGTGGCTAACCTTAAATGTAGTGCAACCATATAAACTAAATGGTATGCATTAATACATAATAAGCATCAAAACATTTATTAATTTTTAGTAGTGGTTAAAATAAAAAATTAAAAAAACATAAAAATCATAAAAATCCCTAGATTATAGATTTATTTCAAATT